>QLPG01011780.1:0-20954 GCA_003314385.1 Gomphus sp. MG54 | reverse complement strand
GAGGAGTCCAGAGGTTTTCCCCTTACAACCGTAAATAAAGCTTAGGACCTCGAGGGCTCAGTCCTAAGGGAGGGGTACTGTTATGGCCCATACTCTCACTAAACCCATACCAACCCCCACAACCACCCACACCTTTTCCGGGACCTTTCCAATTGCTCAAAGACCGAATAAACCGATTTCCGAATGTCTGACATATATTCTGAGGTTCCGCGTTTCCGAACCTCCAAAGACTCCGAAGTCAAGGTTCCGATACTTTGATAACTGACGCGCAGGACCATCACATACCTTACTTCCTTGTTCTTCTTTCCTATTGACCCCTTATACTCCCTTTCCTCCTTGTTTTATGACCGTCAAAGATAATACAAGGACAATCACATGTATATAGTCTTCCAGTCGACTAGACTGTTCGCTAGTACGAATATCATCTTAGTCCACCCAATTCCGACTCACTCCGGTGAAACTTCCGTCTCCTCTCCGAAATTAGAGACAGATGATCGAGGAGGGCGCAACACATAAGTTGAAGCCAAGTTCCTTCGACCTCGAACATCTCAGTGACCGGATTGAACTATTCCACGACCTACCCTAAAGTTCCGGCACCTCTGTCCCCGTCCGTAGTCCGTCCGACTCCCGTCTCGGTCTTCAGCCCTGTTACGGACCTTCACACTAACCCGGAAAACCCCTTCGGAAGTACTAGCTAAGCGCCTGACACGCGGACTTAACATCCATATGATATTGGTATCAGTTGCAGTGTTCACCGTGTGGGTGTATTTTTGTTCCCCTTTTTCTCTGAACCTTTCTGGGATTTGACCATCTTGTCCCCCTCCTTTTGCCCAACACCTAGCCCTTGTATGACCATCTTTTCTGCAGTTGTAACATTTGAAAGTCGGCTTTCTTCCAGTTTGGAAGACGACATTTGAGCCCTTTTAGTCACTTGAGTTGAGTCCTTGTCTACAGATCCACTTGGTATTGACACGGTTGATAATTATTTTGGGGTCTAAGGTGCCTCCTAATGAGCCTATTACAGGATCCCAAGAAGGCGATGGGAGGGACATTGTGATGATACTGGCAAATTGTGGGTCTGGGATGCTCACTCCAACACCCCCACAGGCTTCTTGCAGTCTTTGGAGCTCTGCCAAATGAGCAGGAATTGTCTCAAGTCCTTCGACAAATCTTTTGGAATGTAGCTGATTCTGGATGAGATTTTGCATGATTGGATTGGCTAGTGCGTATCTATCTTGTAATTCGTCCCATGCCGCATGTGCTGATGTGCAGTTCAACCCGGCTTGTACGTTGGGTTTTATATTCATCAAAATAGTAGACAGAGCCTGCGCATCTCCCTCTACCCACTTTACATAGTCATTGATGTTGCTTTTAGGCGGCTTGGTCTTCGTTCTGGTCATATAGGGCCACAGTCTTTCCCCAATCAAATAGAGGGTTATCCTATTCTTCCAAAAATTCCAGTTTGACCCATTTTCATCTAGATGCTCCACTTCATCGTATCTCAAGATTTTGAAGCCGTCTGTCATTTCTTTCTTTGGATATCAAAGGCACATGCGTAAATGTGGGAGTTCAGTTGGTTCTTATTTAGTCCAGGGCGGGGCCCATAACCTGTTAAGAGTTCTAAAGACAATGGTTCAGTCTTCTGAAGGGAAAGACTCTGTGACATTAGAAGATCTACCTAAAGACAACGGCTAAGTAATGAAAGTAATTCACTACATATCACAAAGCATAAGGAATGGTACTTACTTCAGTCTTCTGAAGGGAAAGACTGAAGTGACGAAGAAATGAACGGTACTACTTATAGTCAAGACTGGGTGGCACTTAACAATGGAAAAAAGGGGAAGAATAATGAAGCGGAAAAAATGGAGAAAACTTATGATATACATAACAAGATAATAGAGAAATATGGCCCCAGCACCAGTCCAGAGCAAGTCTAAGCAGGATTGGCAGTGTGATAGAAAGGGCTGGGTGGTTGGGGAGATGATGGAACTGTGAAACATACAGCTGTTATTCTTAACAATACCCACATGCTCTGCATACCTTATTGTCTCACATTCCTTATTCCACATGTCGCTTCTTAAACCTATATAAGTAGGGCATGCATGTACATATTTCCTCATCCTGGGTATCAACTAGGCTTAGGCCCTCCTACCTTCTTCTCCTCTAGCATCCTCCTGAGTATCCTGTCTGTTGCAAATCAGTGGCACACATGGAAGAGTAGGGTGCAATGCGAGAGTATGTTGAAGCCAAAGCCACTCCTCCTGGCCTGTAGGACTTGGCTGCTCCTGTCCAACATCTTAGCAGTCCCAAACCTCGTCGGTTCCCAAAGCTTGACAGGCATACTGTCAATCAATCCCTTACACACTGAAGGCTCTATCTTTTCCCAAACTTCCTGTATCCTCTCCTAAAGCTCTATCATCCCTCCTGGTGGCTGATTGTACTCTTCAAGCTTCCTCTTTAGATGACTCTACAGATGCTCAATTGAATTAAGATCTGGAGACTGTGCTGGCCATGAAAGAACCTCAAAATTATTGTTTGCAAAACATTCTTTGGCCTTTTTGCAGGTTTTGGATCATTATCCTGTTAAAAAATAATGTCAGCAGAAGTTTTACCATAGTGCTCCAGACTAGACTGAAGATCCTCCTCCAAAATCTGGACATAGAGTTCCCCATCCATCCTTTCATCAATCTTGACAGCATATCCTAGCCCATCCCATGTCATACAACCCCAAACCATCACAGAACCTCTACCAAATTTTAAAATTCCCTCAACCAGCCTATTACTCAGCCCCTCTCCTGTCTTCTTCCAAGCCTATTTCTTGCCATCTGACCCTAGCCTATTGACCTTTGTCTTATCTGACCACACCACCCTCTTCCAGTCCTCTACAGTCCAATGCTGGTGAGCAATAGCAAAATCTAACCTCTCCTTCCTGTGTCTCTAAAAGAGTATAGGCCATTTCTTCTTTACTACAGCCTTTAGTCCAGCTTCTTTCAGCTTCCTGCACACAGTTTGAGTGGAAAGAGGTGCATTAATAATATCCTGAAGGGTCCTGGTAACTTGTACTGCATTTTGAGCTTTTTGAGAGCTGATAAGATAGACAGCATATCAAATATTAGCAGGAGAAAGCTTGGATGGGCATCCTCTAACAGCTTTTGGGAGGTCAGGGCAGTGCTTAGAGTGAAGTCTGCAGATGGTGGCATGGCCTACACCAGTAGAGAGCTGAATATGGGAGGTGGAATGGCTAGCATCAAGCTGAGAAAGGATATAGTCAACTTGAATAGGAGAGAGGGATTTCATGGTTTGTTGATGAAAATTGTTATGGTCTATTTGTTCAATGTTAAACTATTTGTAATCACATGACCCAATTATAACTCTGACACAAGTCATATACAAACCTAACCATACCCCTGATTGTAATCACATATTTGAAGGCAACAAAACTGGTCACTGTCAAAAGATTGCAATATCTCAACCAATAAAAATTATTACATACACGTGAGGAGACCAATCTAAAGCTGAGATGCAGGGGTATCTGTGAGAATATTCTCAGATTTTATAGATTTTTCTTTGGTTCATAAAATTTGGATCAAGTAAAAAGTACCAAACATTGGACTGGTTTTGTCAGTCACTGTACTTAACAGACATCCCTTAAATATTATCTTTTGACAAAGACCCATATCAGTATCAGTAGAATCATCTGCACAGTTAGTTGAGGTCATACTAGTCGTTATTGTAATAACTCTGATGATAACTGATTATGTAATTCTGTATAATCTCTTAATTGGGTTTTGAATCAAAATAGTCTTTGCAGGTGCTTTTTATTGTCCTACTGGACTTGACTTGCCTTGGCTCACACCAAAGTGTTGTCATGCTTCTTGGGTTTTCAAACATCTTGAAAATAGGATCTAATTTGAAATATTAGTTGGTATTTATACATGAATGTATTATTTTCTAGTCAGTCAAAAAATAAACTAAGATTTCTGCTCACCTGTACAAACCTCACCATCCAAAGTCAGGTACCCCCCATGTTTGGAGCAAAACACATAACATAATCCAAGCTCTACTCTGAACATCAACAAGGTTACAACTTTGCCAAAGTTCAGCAAGAACCTTGCTCCAGGTCATCCTTAATACACACAACCTCATACTGGACAGTTACTTGTACTTTACAGTTGACCAATGATTCCATTAGAGCACATTCAATTGCAGTGAATCATGCATTATATAAATGAACAAAACACATCAACATCAAGTATCATGATATACAAGAGAAAATTATGGTTATCACACTTGCTGTAAATGAAATAGGGACTAAAGACAACCTTGCCAATCTCCTTACCAAGTCTTTCCTGTGAGAACAGGATCATGAATTGATATTTTGCCTTGGACTCTTAGGTGATTTGAGTTCAGGGGAGTAGTGTAGATGAGATATCACTCAAACTGCTAGTGATAGTGGTGATTATTGCAGTAGAAAGATATTACCCTTTCATTATCCCCTTTGTATCTTTTGCATCTCCAACATGATATGTATATAAGGATGACCAGATAGCCACTGTTCCATAGTCATTGTACTAGAACTTACATTGTGATAGTTGCACTTACAATATACTGGTGGGGGAAACAGAGGCTCCAAGCTATGGATTATGAATGATATTCATCATACAGGTAATATGGCATGATTCCCAGACCACAGTGCCATACCTCATGCTTTATTTCATATACGCCTTGCGTTTTCATTGTCCGCTGCGCAATAGGAACATGTCTGTCACTACAACGCATTTATGACAGCTGGGAATAACAATTGACCCGATACCGATAGTGATTATCAATAACAAACGGAACATGGAACTGCACCGCATAGCCTACTGTCGCGTGGTAGCGCCCCCTACAGAAACATCGTGCGTTATTGCAAGGTGGGAAAGCTGTTGGCAAATTAAATATCTAAATACCATCGAAACGCAGACATACTGCCCATCCTTTCCTGGGAAAAGCAGTACAAAGGGTCATCATGATACCAAAGACCGACTGCCACGCACATCGAAGACATTCCATTCACCATGCGTATCATTAGACACAGGGGCCTTATCCGCTTATGAGATCAAGCAAAGGAGTTTGGTTGGTGCATCATCATCTTCAAATGTAGCTTGACTTCCATTGTTATATTCATTTGGTATATACAACTCAAAAGAACTCTCGACGAGCTCCCACTCCACGAGGCAGTTATTCATACACGGAATTCGCCGCAAAGCATTGAACTGATATGGAAGAAACACGAGGCTTAAACACGTTGAAGAATCAATGTATTTTTAGAGTGGCAGGCCAACACGAAGCCTTAAAGAAGGGCACGCAGGTGCTTTCTATATATTCACAAGCAAAGCCAGATTTCTCTGTCACCGCTAGCTCTTCCTCGCCACTCGCTTCCCTCAAGTACCTTGTGAATCTTTTGACACCTTGTGAATCTTTTGTGTTTTACCTCGTCATGGACAGTTTGGGTTCTGGTTCCAAGTGAGTAGCTGATTGAAATCAACTTAGTTTAATTTCATGATCGATCTCTGATAGTGACCTTTCCTTGAACCATTGCGACTTACCTTCGGACCAGCTTCAGGACGTTTATGAGAGCAAGTGAGTTTGTTTACTCCATCTACATTGCGTATAGCAAATTGACTATTGTCGGTGGGGTAGCATAAACCATGCCGAACATTTGGGCTCAGCCTCCGGTCTGCATTCATCAAATACGCACATGTATCCTCTAAGTTCTCATGATGCTCATGCAGTCCACCAATGCGGAAAAGAGGTATCCCCAGCGTTCATGGAAGAATTCTTCTCTGATAGTCACGATCGGATGTATGAGGGCACGTGAGTGCATAGTCTCATCACATGACATATTGTATAACATGCTAACTTGACTATTGTCGGCGACCCAGGACACAATGTGAAGCTTCGTTGACCTTGCTCCGCCAGCTGCCACAACCACCATCATCCGCCATGTATATTCCTCCTGCCAGTTCCTCTGGCATCACTGCACCTTCCCAATACGTGAACGGAATGTCAGAAGGCTGGGAGGAAGAGTTATCCTTGGACAATCAGGATCAGATGGGCACTGGTCTGTAAGTGTAGAGTCTTCTTATTCCGGACATTGAATCCATAGTAGCTATGGTTGACACCACAGGACACAATATGCAAGAGGCTCTGCATTCCATTCGGTTCCATCTGCATCATCTTACTCGGCCACCCATATGTTTCATCATGATGCGGCGCCACAAGTTCGGAACGCACTGCCTGAATCTGCATTTACAGATGTATTTCCGGGTAGCCAGGGTAAGCAAATGCATGAGAGCCAGTGAGTATATTCTCCGACTTCTGAAATCAGATGCATAGTGATTTACCAATGGTTTCACAGGTCATTGTACACGGGACAAACATCCTATGGGTATATGCCTCCACAATATCCTCATGATGACAATGGAGTCTCCTATTACGGTAATAAGCGATTCCATGCTTGCCTACTAGATTTCTGAAGAAACATACCAGAGCCGAATTGGAGCCAGCAACCATATTTGTCCAATTCCCAAGCACCATCAAGTATAAGTATGATGAAATACCAACTAAGAATGTTCAACAGATGCTTACGTTCTTCCTGCGAGTGTAGTTCAATACTTTGGTGACCAATCACAAGATATGCCCTCTTTGCCAGGCTCCAGCAGCCATTCATCGTAAGTCATTGCCTGCTGAAGAATGTTGTGACATGCACACATTCGATTGCTAGTGTATGGGTTCCAACAGCTCAGCCCATCCCGGAGTACACATGGAATCAACAGCCGGTCTATGATGTCAACATCCATTCGCCATCTGATACGGAGATAGACCGATGGAATAACAACATCGTAGCTCGTGTTCCGAGCCAGTGAGTCATTTTGGGGTCATAACGGTGAAAGTTTTGACTAACACGAGGGGGCAGATCATATGGCTCGGCCACCAGCTACACCGAAAACAATTCATATTACGGAGATGGAAACGCCCATCTACTGACGGCGGTGCCATCTGCCGAAACAAATCATCTGGCGCAGCTGGAGGTCACCAATGACCTCGTGAATGCCCAGAACTAGGGCGAGGGGGTTCAATACGAGACAGGTCCTGAGGTTTCACATCCAGGTCTCCAACCACCCGTCCACATCACTGTAGCAAGTGACATATACCGGACACCACAAGGTACGTGTCGGTACATAGCAGAAGACGGGTTGGTGTGCGACCAACATTTCTCATGCAAGATTGCCGGTGCCCGCCACTGGATTACAACCCACGTCATGACCGAGGTGTTCAGAATTGACCTTGGGAGACTCCAGATGGGGAAATCCCGCATGTTAACGACTGAGGCAAAGGTGGAGGTTGCCAGGAAATACAGAGTGTTCTGTCCGATCCGTGGATGTCGTGTTACGCAACAGCGTAAGTTCTTTGTTAGGAAGGATAACGTGGTTAAGCATATGGTGGACTGTCTGGACTCGTCCATGAAAAAGCGGGCCGCACAAGCGTGGGCACAACAGAACATGGAGCTGTCGAAACATCCGCGGATGTCACTCGAGTATAACAATTGTTGGGAAGCGGCGATATGGCGGATCCACCGTGCTTGATGAGGGGAAGGCCGATGTAATATATAGCAGTTTCGATAGTTATTGTAGCGGGAACACGAGGGAGCCCAATTGCACGTGACTGACAGGTCTCTCTACCGATCAGTCCCGAATGAAGTCTGCGTGCATGCCTATGATTTGTAACTGCGAAAAATATGCATGTAATCTGCATCCATATATTTCTTCTGTTCACTGGTATGCGGCAACGAATTTTTTCCTATGGTGCCTTGAATTCGTCTCTACGACTCCTAGGTGTTACATATGTGACTTTATATGAGATCTGACAAAAAAAAAACGAATATTGCACTAGAGACTACGGCTGGTGCATAGCGTCCGGATGATATTCCATGGACGCATTCTTCCTAAGAAATCACAGGTTACATTATATGTAATATTGGAGAGAGACTAACATGGCTACAAATCATAAAACGACAGGACTGTAGGCTCATAAACGAGTTCATGCCCGGCTTAAGTCCGTTCAGGTTGGTCTTCATTATCTGTTTGTTAAATATATTGAGTTGCTCACTGTGGACTCTAGTATCTTGCATTTCAGTTAATGGATCTAACTGTGCTGAAGACAGCTTGGGACTTTAGCAGGTAATGGGCCCCGTGCCCTAGGAACTGACAAAGCAACCTCACGTTTAAATCATTGAATGATCCATAATACCTCATCTAAGACTCTGCTTTAGTGTCGCCTCGCTATTTACCATACTCCATAACATGTCCAACTCAGTGCTACACCTCCCCAAACTGAGTAACAAAAATCGTGCTACTTGGAGGGTTCAAATGGCTGCCTGGGGTCACAGGCAGGGATGGTAGAGCATTGTAAGTGGAGATGAAGTAGAGCCTAGTACTACAGATATTGATACTTACCAGAAATGATTGGAGCAAGTGGATAAAGGAGCTGGATAAATTTAGCTGGCCATTGAGGACAACCAAAAACATCATCTTGGTAGAGGCTTAGACAATCCAAAGAAAATGTGAGAGTTGTTGGAATGTGGTAACCAATCTAAGCAGCCAGGCACCTGCTTCAATGCCTACGATGACCATTTCTCTCTGTGCAAATAAGAAAACAAAGGTCTCAAAAGCCTTATTGCCTGTGTCACTGAGAAATTACATACTATCAATGATCTGTGCCCCCTTGGTTTTACACTTGATAATATCAACAATGAATTGCATTTGAGGTACCACCAGATCCTACATCCACTGTAGCACTCACCACAAATTACAATAGCTCAACTTGAAAATTCTGCAGGGATATGTGTTAGCTCAGTGCAAGAAATACAGTGCACCAAAAACTGAAGCACACAAACCCAAATGTGCACAACCAGAAAACATTGCATCTAATCCCACAACTAACTCACCATTGACCACTGAATGCACAGCCCCTGGTGGGATTAGGACCCTAATAGAGTTTTCAGGGAATAAAAGTCAATGTTCCTCTCAACTCACTCCTACCTCACTGAATTCCCAGCTATGGAATGCAGACACAGGGGCTACATCTCATATGACACCCTATGATATTGGTTTTGAGATGATACACCTCTCTATATATCAATTTGTCTAGCAGACAATACAGTGGTCTATTAAAAATGTGTTGGGAATGGGGTGTTTGACCCACTTATATCAGGAAGAGGGGTAAGGCCTGTAGAATTCACTCGAGTACTACATGTCCCCAAACTGCAGAACAATCTACTCTGTCATTACCTCACCAAAGCCATCTCCATCCTCATCTCTGTTCAAAGTATTGGTGTCAAGTATACATACCGAGATCCCAGTAATTTGTCAGTGCCAACAAAACAGTCAGTTGACATCCACACACCAGTGTCCAAGCCATATAAAAGTCACTTGGTGCACCAGTCTTGGCTTGGTACATACACTGTCTGCACTCCTCACTCCCATCCTTCGTCCACTCTTGGCCTCCTACCATCTATTAATTCTACCACGGCTGCCCCTTAACCCTCATCCCACCTTATCTCAGGACTTCCCACCCCCACCCTTGTTTTATCCTTGGCCACCTCCCTATTGTTTTATATTTGGGCACTCCATATTGTCCTGTCCTTGGCCACATTCCTATTATCCTATTCTTTATTGTTATATCACCACTTACATTTCTCCATTCTAATTTTGTTTATTGTAGACAATGCCCCCATATGCCCTGCAGACTATATTGTCCCACATTCCTTATTCCACATGTTGATTCTTAAACCTATATAAGTAGGACATGCATGTACATACTTCCTCATTTTGGGTATCAACTAGGCTTAGGCCCTTTTACCTTCTCCTCCTCTGTTAAGTCCTCTACTGGGGCTGGCATCATCAGGATCCTCCCAAGTATCCCATCTGTTTCAAATCAGTAGCATGCATGGAGAGTAGGGTGCAACACATGAGTATGTTGAAGCCAAAGCCACTACTTCTGACCTGCAGGACTTGGCCATTACCTGCCTGACCCCTTAGCATTACCGACACTTGACAGTTGGGATGAAAGTGTCAAGTGCACATACCAAGCACCTGGTAACTCAGCAGTGCCAACCAAACAATCAGTCTAATTCCATGTGCAAGTGACAATCCACACATATGTCACTTGGTATGTCAGTCTCAGTTTGGCACATTCACCATCCACATTCCCCATCCCTATTCCTCATCCATTCTTCCCCACTCATTATCCATTAATCCCCACCCTGTTTATTCCTTATTTCTTGGCCTGTCTTACCTTGGGACATTTCTTTATTGTTTTGTCCTTGGCAACAACCCTATTGTTTTATATTTGGTCATTTTCCATTATTCTATTCTTGCCCACATTTCTATTATCTTATTTTCATTTTTTTATTCTCTTCCACATTCCTTATTCTATTCTTGATCATTGTGGACAATACCTCCACATGCTCTGCATACCTTATTGTTCTTCATTCCTTATTCCACATCTTGCTTCTTAACCTATATAAGTAGCAAATGTATGTAGATAGTTCTTCACTCCGAATATCAACCAGGTTTACACCTTCTTGCCCTCCCTTCTCCTGTCTAAAGTCCTGTACTTGGGCTGACACTCTTGGCACTCTCCTAGGTATCTCTTCTGTCCCAAATCAGTGGCATGCACAGAAAGTAGGGTGCAATGAATGAGTATGTTGAAGCCAAGGCACTAATCACCAGTCTCACTGAGGATCAACCATTGGAGCTTCCATTCAACCTCGGTGCCATTGCAGGAGTAGAGTACCTTGCCCTCAAGAGTACCTTTACCTGTTTGCAATGTGTTATGATATGCATCAGTCAGATCTCCAAATATGAAGAGATACACAATCTCTCTGACGTGATTGGGATAATGGTTTGTGAGGTATGAAGGGGTATCTGCAGAGAACAGATGTGAGGCAGTATTGTCATCCTGGTGATCGAGTTTCTAGACATCTAAACGGTAGAGGGGAGATCCATTCAAAAAGGTGAGATCATGGATTGGCGCATACAGCATGGTGTAGTTACCAAGTGTCAACAAATGCATGCCTAAGAAGAGGTTATTGCATGGGGTCTTCAATGCATGTTTTGAGTCCTGTAAGATGCAAACCGGCTGCCCTTTGATCACTGGGAGTGTAATGGTCTTGTCTGGCATCCCTGGCCAGGGACTCTTGATTGTATACTTGAGACCTGAACCCATCAGGAACCTGAACCCATGGGGAACCTGAACCCATCAACCCATGGTTTTTTTCCTATGGATGGACAGATGTCAGGTGCATACTACACCTGCACATGCTGACACAAATGTGCCATATGTTTACATGCTTGTAAGGTGTTTTCTTTACAGTTCTCATATATTTATTGTTAGCTAGGCTAGTAAAAAGTATTTTTCACTTAACCCAAGGACATATTATCCCAGTGAGTCACTGTGACAATACTTTACAGAGCTAATAAATGATATATGTTATTCACAGAAGCAGCCCAATGGACCATACTGCTGTTTGCTGGTTCAAATATTGACTTAGTCTTCTCACTGTACTCACATTTTTCACAAATCTGACATAAGAGACAAACAAGGGAGGAGGGCATAACACATAAGTTGAAGCCAAGTCCCTACAACTGTCAGCACCCAGAACAGACTATCACATAGTCTCTGTTGTGAGTCAACTTGCCACCCTTAAGCACCAGCACTTCTGCCTGTCTATCTGTCCATCCTCCACCCACCTCCCTTCATCTGCCTTCACCCTATGGCATTCTGACCATCTGACCTCTGACCTCCTCCCAGCCACAGATGGGCTAATCTCCCCATGGAAACCTATAGAAAAAGGATTAACTAAGTTCCTGCACCCCAGACTTAACAATTTGAAATAACATAATCTTAAAGCCCCAGAAATATAGATCGCAGTACTTTATGATGTTTATAATGTCACTGTAGAGCAGCACCTTGATAGGATTGAGTTTCCTGAGATATTGCAGTTTCAGTGATGAAACGTATATAAAACACTCAGAAAGTCTGTTGATTCTAACAGAATGTACTGAGTGAAGACCAAATAGTATATAGTGACTTGTGAATATTTAACTTCATCACTGTACATGAAATTATGATGAGGAAGTTTGGCTGGTATGACTAAGTGAACCAAAGCTCAGTGAATCATACTTTGACATGTTATATACAAATATCAAAATCCAAATCATTCTGTCAACATATAATGGATCATGTGTTTTTTCAACAATTAAGCACTCAAGGGCACACAAGTCATCAATGTAATTTTTGAATATAAAATCAGCACTCAATGCAAACCCTTTGGTCATGTCATAGATAACTATAGATTACGATGGCAGTAAATAATCAGTATTGAGTGCCACACTGATCTATTCTGATTTCTCTACACTCAATATCCACCATTGCCACATGATCACATGTAACTCCTATTAGGATCTACTACACCATCACCCCTTACTATTCAGTCCAGCCTTATTCAGCCTAACTCAGCCCAACTTGCCATTTCAGCCATATGCTCCACAAACCCTTTGATTCAGTATACCTAGGGAATGGCACGGGTCACCCACGGGTCAAATGTGAGTGACCCGCACCCGACCCATGGGAAACCCAAACCCATCAACCCATGGGTTTTTGCCCACGGGTCAATGGGTGTTGGGTGCGTGGCACACCCGCATGCCTGCGGCACGTTCGTGTCATATGTTGCATTTGCGCTGACATGAATGCGCTGTACGTGCACGCACCAACACAAATGCGCCATACGTGTTTGCACTGACATGAACGTGTTGTACATGCATGTACCAACACAAACGCACCATATGCGCACGTGCCGACTCAAACACACCGTACACGCACATGCCGACTTGAATGCACCATACGCGTACGCTCCGACTCGAATGTGCTGTATGCATACGCACCGACTCGAATGCACTGTACACATACGCACCGACTCGAATGTGCTGTACGCATATGTGCTGACTTGAACATACCATATGCATATGTGCTGACTTGAATATACCATATGCGTACGCGCTGACTTGAACATGCCAACATAGATGCATTGTATACGCACGCATGAATGCACCGTACGCACACATGTACAACAGGAGCAAGTGCCTGGTTGGGTGTCATACACATGCATGCGTACGCATACATGATTGACCCGCCGGGTTGGGCCGGGTCATGGGTGCTCTCTGCTTGACCCGCACCTGCACCCAAGGGCACCCGACCCGGTGACCTGTGCAGGTTGGCCGAACCCGTGCTATTCCCTAAGTATACCTCATGTATTCAGCCTATTCCATATTGGTTTCTAATGCAACATTCAATTGGCTCCACTTATTATGTCCATCTTCCACTCCTTCCTCATTCATCATCCATCAATCCCACCCTGCCTACTCCTTATCCCTCTATCCACCTTAACTCAGGACATCTGATCATTGTTTTATCCTTGGCCATATCCCCATTGTATTATAGTTGGTCACTCCCTATTATCCTATTCTTGACCACATTCCTATTATTTCTAATTTCATTGTTCTATCCTTGTTTACATTTCTCCATCCTATTCTTGATCATTGTGGACAATACCCCCACATGCTCTGCATACCTTATTGTTCTACATTCCTTATTCTAGCTGAGTTGGACAAGGTTCATGTTGTATAGTGTAGCACAATCATTTTTTCCAAAAAAATTGCCATCTTCTATGGCAGAATACTTTATTATTATTTTTTTTTTTTTAATTTCAACAATGAAAATTTTTGTACCATGACCATGACATTGTCACATCACATGACCATAGTGGAAACCATTTGTCTTCTAGCTTATTGTAAAGCTGTTGTAGTAGGTTTTTGTTAGGATGTGAAATAGACATATTCATACAAATTCAAATGTAATATCTCCCAGTGTAGTAACAATGGCAAGGTTCTGAATAGGGTATGGCTTCAACTTATATGTTGCATCACACTGGACCCTAAATTCACATAGATAGAGGATGTAATGGTGAGACAGAAATTAAGATGGAAGTGAATGGGGGAATCTTAGTTGATATTCTGACTGAAAGAAGACTACTGAATGTACAAGATCTTATACTGCTTACTTATCTATGAGGAGTCCAATGAATTCATATAATATATGAGAAAGCCAAAGATCAAATGTGTGAGAGTAAAATACTATATCCTAATCTTGATTTTCTCTGTGACAATGTTGGATGACATATCATCCTAATACCTAATGGAGTTACCCTATAAGGAACATAGCAACAGATCAGATTCAAAAGTAGATTTGACAGAACAGAATTGTGAATAAGGAAAGTGGAGTGGAATATATAAGAAATTATTAAAAGTCATAATGGTGAAGTGGATAATAGAAATACTTAAAACAGATGTATGAGCATGTGTAAGGGAAACCCTGCAGAAACCTCTGAATGTATCTCAGAGGGAAGACTAGGTAGGGGAAAAACAAAGGTTTATATATAATTATCTAATTTACATGTGGGACTCTTACCTAGGTAGGGGAAATCCATAGAGGAAAGTCTAAGGATTCCACTACTAGAGAGCTTTCCTTATATACCCTTTATGTAAGTAGTCTGTGTGCTAGCTTACAAATCTCTGGCACTTATCCCAGTAAGCTCATTCTGAGTTTCTACTTGGTGACCCCTCAATTCTGGTCTGTTTGAAGTGGAGTCCAAGATAGGACTTTGGACCTGGATCAGGCTTCAACTCTGGTCTTTTAGCCTCAGAGTTGGAGTTGAGTTTGAAATAGGACTTCGGACCTGGGTCAGGACTTGAAGCGGGTCATCCCCTGACAGCAGGTAGAGGATGGACATACTAAGTGGAGCATAATTGAATGTTTCATATGACACCAAGATGGAATAGGCTGAATATATGAGGTGAACTGAATCAAAGGCTGATGGAGTGTATGGTTGAAATGGCAAGTTGGGCTGAGTTAGGCTGAATGTAGCCAGTTTGAATAGTTGGGAATGACACCATTGCATTGTGGATCATAATAGTTTTGTAATAAGAAGGTTTTATTCAATTCCTCCTCATTTATAAGATGAAACCCTTGGGTTTTCCCTTGCAGGGGATTCTACTTGCTTAGTAGGTACATATATGTGACCCCAATGTATGAGATTGACCTTCTCCTATGTTGTCACCTCATATCCCTCACAACTACTACCAGAGCATATGGAAATAATGACTATATGATGTAATATGGATTTGAAATGTTTCTACAATTACAACTTATCCAGACTTGTGTTTTGGAATAGAACTCTGAAAATATTGAACATACAAAGATATACTACAACATGTGGTGATGATTGTCAAGTATACAAACCGAGTGTTTGGTAATTTGGCAGTGCCAACCGAGCAGTCAGACAATGTCCATGCACAAGTGTCCAAGCCGCATGCAAGTCACTTGGTACACCAGTCTCAGCTCGGCACATCCACCATCCACATTCCTCATCCCTATCCCTCATCCACTTTGTCCCATTTATCCCATTTCCCATCCATTAATCCCACCCCATCTGCTCCTTAATCCTCAACCCAACTTACCTTGGAACATCTGACCATTGTTTTATAGTCAGGCACTCCCTATTGTCCTATCCTTGGCCACATTCCTATTATTCTATTTTCATTGTCCTATCCCCATTTACATTCCTCCATCCTATTTTTACTCATTGTAGACAATACACCCACATGCTCTGCATACCTTATTGTCCCACATTCCTTATTCCACATGTCACTTCTTAAACCTATATAGGTAGGTCATGCATGTACATACTCCCTCATTCTGGGTATCAACTAGGCTTAGGCCCCTTACATTCCCTTTCCTCTGGAAAGTCCTCTACTCAGGCCGGCACCTTTAGCACTCTCTAAGTATCCCTTCTGTTCCAAATTGGTGGCACACATGGAAAGTAGGGCACAACGCACAAGTACATTGAAGCCAAAGCCACTACTTTTGGCCTGCAGGACTTGGCCACTCCCCACCCGTACCTTTGGCATTACCGATGCTTGACAATGATACATTTCCCAATATATTTTGCATTATTTCTCAATAGATAATGACCCTAAACATACCTGAAAAAGGTCCATGAATTGTTCAAAAATCATGAATTACTCTTCTACAATGGCTTGCATAGTGTCCAGATGTCAAGCTTCGGTAATGCTGAAGATGCGGGCAGGGAGCAGCCTGCAGGCCAAAAGTAGTGGCTTTGGCTTCAACGTACTCGTGCATTGTGCCCTACTTTCTGTGCATGTCACCAATTTGAGACAGAGGGGGTACTTGGAGAGTGCCAAAAGTGCTGGCCCAAGTAGAGGACTTTACAGAGGAAAGAGAAGGTAAGGGGCTTAAGCCTAGTCAATACCCAGAATGAAGAAGTATGTACATGCATGTCCTACTTATATAGGATAAGAAGTGACATGTGGAATAAGGAATGTGGGACAATAAGGTATTCAGAGCATGTGGGGGTATTGTCCACAATGAGTAAAAATAGAATGGAGGAATGTAGACGGGGATAGAAACAATGGAAATAGAATAATAGGGATGTGGCCAAGGATAGGAGAATAGGGAGTGACCAACTATAAAACAAAAGGGTTGTGGCTGAGGATAAAACAAGGACAGGAAGTCCTGAGGTGGGGTGGGTTGAGGAATAAGGAACGGATGGGGTAGGATTAATGGATGGTGAATGAGGCAGAGTGGTTGAGGGATAGAGATGGAGAATGTGGATGGTGGATGTGCCAAGCCGATGTTGAGGTAAAAAGAATGACCAGACTGGGGTTTGAACCCAGCACTATAGCATATATAGCTATGGTGTTAACCACTACACCATCTAGTCCACATGGGTAACCTTTCAGGTTACTCCTTGAGTGAAGACATGTGTGTCTATACAAGTTGAGTTCAGAGCCCTAGTAAGTTATCAGATTGCCAATACTACTCATAGATCTCTTGTTAGGATTCGGTGGCACCAAGATAATCGGTTAAGTCCTACAAACCATTCACAGTGGCTAGGCTTCAACATGCTCGTGCATTGCACCCTGCTGTTCTGTGCGTGCCACTAGTTTGGATCAGGAGGAGTTTCATGAGAATGCCGAGGGTGTTGGCTCGAGCAAAGGACTTTAGAGATGGGAAATGGACAAAGGGGTGTGAACCGATTTGATATTCTGAGTGAGGAACTATCTACATACATCCCGCTACATATATAGTTAAGAAGCAGATGTGGAACAGGGTGGCGTAACGAATGGAAAACAATAAGGTATGAAGAAACCACATGGAGGCATTGTCTACAGTGATCAAGAATAGAATAAGGAATGTAAGCGAGATTAGAATAATAGAGGATGGCTGACACAAGATAATGAGGGAGTGGAGGAGGAAATAGAACAATGATGACCGGAGATAAAACAATAGGGCCATGACCGAACAATAGTAGTAATATGTTTCAGGGGGAGCAAGTCAAGGAATGGATAGGGGGTGAGAGAACAATGAAGAGGATAGGATGAGAGGAGTGGTCCAGATGATGTACCGGGTGTACCAAGCCGAGGCCGTGTGGTAGTGCAAGATGATGTGGGCAAGGGCCGGTCGGTCGGTATTCCTGAGTGAGCCAGTACTCAGTGTTGCAGACTTGACAGTATCCCCCCTCTAGTGGCTGAACCCATGAAGCCAGTAGGCAGAGTTAAAAATAGAGTTCCAAATGTCAGCATAACGTCATGGATTTGCTTGGGAACATTCCCAGGCTTTCCATCAACTATATCCTTGCTCCCATCAAAGGATCAGGGCAAGGAATGGGTGCCATAACTGATGACAAAAAGGAGCAGTTTGAGAAGAAACGGCTTGAACAACAGCGTCAATGGGAGGAAGAGGTGGCAGATGGGGCTACCGCAGCTCAACTGAAGGCAGACGAGGAGGCTGCCAAAAAGGCAAAAATAGAGGTGGAGCAGGGGGAAAAGGCCACTAAGGAGGTGTTCAAGACAGCAATCAAGGCCACTCATCTAGCTCAGGAAACTGCCCAGGCAGCTGAGGAGAAGTGGGTCTATTTGGCCCAGCGGGCAGTTACTCGGGTTCCTGAGGAGAAAGGCAATGTGGAGGTCAGCCAGGACCTTGCAGGGTGGAGTAAGGCACTTGAGAACGAGGGTGTCAGAGCTGTTGAAGACCCAGGTGTGCCGAAGATGATGACATGTAAGAGGGGTATGGACATGGATATGGGGCTGAGTAGGAGAGGTAGGCCAAGGGGGGCCCAGGTACATGGGGTGTTTTTTTGTATTTTTATTCTTGTTTACTTATTTTTTATCAGTCCAAAAAGAAGCCGACCTGGGAGTGGTCACCCTCTCTTCTCCCTCCATGTGACCATTGCAAGGAATGCAGAGAAACCTGCTCCGTTAGAATTGTGGGAGCGGCATGTGGGTGCTGCAACGTGTGCCAGGTGAAATGTAGTCTGGCAGCACCTCGGCAGCACAAGGTGAGGAGTTGGGAAGAGCTGGAGTCGGAGAGTGAAAGTGAGGAGCAGAGTGGAGGGGAGGAGACGGAAGAGGAGCGGCTGATGAAGAGGCCGAGGAGGGCTGTTACAATGTGACCGAGTGAACGGCTGGTGGCCATACAACCGAGCAGGCATGAAATGACAGTAGAACTCCCATTTTCCGGGGGGTTGGGGTCACGGTGACTTGCCAAGATCTGGGAAGACATACTCCAAGAGCAGGTGAGGTTGAACAGGTTACTCCTCAAATTAGTGGAAAGGGTGAGGTTCATGGGTCATGCGATAGTTCTCTTGCATGAGAGTCGGTGCAGGGAGTTGGCAGCACTGGTGATTCCGGTTGTTGTGGAGGAATTGGATGGTGAGGATCCAGGTGAGGATCAGTTGAAGGACAATGAGGGTGAAAAAAGGGAAGGACAAGGAAAAGGGTAAGGATGTTGATGAGGAAATGGTAGTAGTGGAAACTTTAAAGGATGACTAATAATAGAATTGTTATTATTATTTATTTATTTTTTAAAAAAGAAAGGATAAGGAAGGAAATAGAAGCATGTGAGCAGAAGGAAACAAGTGAATGTGCTGGAGTTTATTTCAGCAGATTTGGTCGAGTTGGATGAAGGGATTAATGGTATTGGGAATAGCATGTTGGGATGTCGTAGGGTTGGGATGGGTAGGAATTGAGGTCAAGATAAAGAGTGAATGGAAGGGGTTTCCGGGAGGGGGATGTTTTTGGGAGGGGAGGTGCGTAGCATTTCTGGCTGGTTGCCACCCCTCCTGTCTAGGTAGTCATCCCATTATCTACAAGGTGTAAGCATATGATGCAATTATGTGAATTGGATAAACAGGAACAGATGGGGATGGACAGAGAAGACCCTGGCTGAATGTGCCAAATGGCGCTGCTGACCGAGAGGCCTAAGCTAGAACCTCTTTGGCGGAGCTTCCAGCGATGGAGCAGGATCCTGGGTGAGGTTTTTGGAGCAGTGGCATGTGCCAACTGGACTGAGGCCATCGGATGCACCTAAAGGCATTAGTGGTATGATGGAGCATAATACTGCCCAATACCCTGTTAATCAATGGATTATAGTGGGTGAGCAAGTTGTGACCAAATATTGCCAACTGGTGGATCTAGTGAAGTGATAACGGATGGGTGGACTGGTTGTCCTATTGGGGGATCTAGTGACATGTCTATGTATTCAGTAACAACCGAATTTAGCAGTACTGGATCAACAAATTCTAAGGCAGAATAACATAAGAGTGTAACTATGAATGGATGATGACTGAGAAATTAAACAAAAATTTGGGGGCATAGGAGCATTGATCTACACCTCACTACTAGCATCCACCGAGTCAACACAACTCTCAGTGTGCTTAGAGGCTAGCAGATGGCAGACCAGTCTTTGGTCGCCATTGCTGAGTCCTCAGCATTGACATCTGAGGCATCGGATGCCTGTGAGACAGAGTCGGGAGTGGTGGTTACGGGGGCTTTGGTTGCCTTTGGGCATTTGGCAACTTTGTAATGACTTGTGGCACAGAGGAGACACAGGTTGTGGTCCATGTGTCTTTGACGTTTGGTCAGGAGAAGTTTGCCATCCTTCCCAAGGGTTTTGGTATACTCCGGTGGGTCGGGCATTTTCCTGTCTTTGTTCTTAGATGTGTCCTTGCTGCTGTTATCATTGCTGTTGTGTTGCTGGCAGTTGTCCAGGGTGGATCTGTTGCCAGGCTTGTCTGATCTGATATCTTTTTTTGGCTCATTGCTGCCCTCTGCAGACTGTTCAGCTTTTCGTTTCCAATACCTCATGTCGATCCTTGAACATGATTTCGGAGTTCATCAAGTGTGTGGGGTTTGTCGAAATGGATGAGACCATCTTTGATGTGCTTCGGCAGTGCCGTGTATGCCTTGTGGAGGAGGGTGTTGTCGTTGTAGTCGACAAAGGCTGTGAGCCTGTAAAATTCTACAAAGAACCGAGTGGCTTTGTGGTTGTCCTGCATAGTTAGCTTTTTGAGGGCCATCTCAGCATCGGCTCTTTTGTCCCAAGAGCCAAAGTTGATCTGTAATTCATTGATAAAAAGCTCCAGGTTGCTGGTCCAACCGGGTTCCGTATTGGGATTACCTGTCAGGTAGGGCTCGAAACATTCCAGAGCCGTTCCTTTCAGGTAGGAGACCATGTAATTGACTTTTTGCCTATCATTGGGGAATGAGTTAGGCCTGTTGGAGCGCAAAAGTGAAAACTGTGTTATTAGGTAAGCTAAATTCAAACTCAGCTCAAAACATCGAAGGTGTAATACATAAAACAAGTCATATCTGGTCAAATACCAGTCATGTATAAATGGAAACATAAAAGGGGACTTCAGTGCATCTCAACACCCCCCCTCAATGAAGTCTCCCTTCATTTTTGCAAACTCCCAAGCCTGTCCTACACTTCTC
>QLPG01011777.1:0-14650 GCA_003314385.1 Gomphus sp. MG54 | reverse complement strand
ACAGTGTGGGTGGTTGTGGGGGTTACTGTGGGTTTGTTTGGGGGCATGGGCTATAACACCCTGGAACATTTGATATATTCACTTATTATTTCAGTCACAGCCCTATTGTTTTATCATTGGCCATCCTCTATTGTTCTATTCTCACCTACTCCTTCATTATTTTATTCTCAGCCATATTTTATTATTCTAATTCTCACCTACATTCCTTATTCTATTCTTGATCACTGTGGACAATGCCTCCACATGGTTTTTCATACCTTATTGTTCTCCATTCCTTATGCCACCCTGTTCCACATCTTGCTTCTTAACCCATTGTCAAGATTCGGTGATGCCGAGATATCGGTTAAGTCCTGCAAACCGTTCCGGAGTGGCTAGGCTTCAACGTGCTCATGCATTGTGCCCTGCTGTTCCGTGCGTGCCACTAATTTGGGTAGTGAGAGGAGCCTCGTGAGGATGCCGAGGATGTTGGCTCGAGTGAAGGACTTTAGAAATAGGAAACGGACAAAGGGGTGTGAATCAATCGATATTCTGAGTGAGGAACTATCTACATACATCCCGCTACTTATATAGTTAAGAAGCAAGATGTGGAACAGGGTGGCGTAAGGAATGGAGACAATAAGGTATGAGGTAACCACATGGAGGCATTGTCCACAGTGATCAGAAATAGAATAAGGAATGTAAGTGGAATTAGAATAATAGAGTATGGCTGAGAATAAGATAATGAAATGGTGGGCGAGAATAGAACAATAGAGGATGGCCCAAGATAAAACAATGGCAGTGGCCAGGACAATGAGTGGCCATCATGTTGTTCGGGGGAAACGGGTTAAGGAGTGAATAGGGGGTGAAGGAACAATGAAGAGGGATGGACAAGAGGAGTGGCCCATACGATGTACTGGGTGTACCGAGCCGAGGCCGCGTGGTAGTGTGAGATGATGTGGGTAAGGCCGGTTGGTCGGTATTCCCAAGTGAGTCGGTACTCGGTGTTGTGGGCTTGACACCCATATAAGTAGCGGATGTATGTAGATAGTTCCTCACTCAGAATATCAACTTGGTTCACACCCTCTCATCCACCTTTCCCCTGTCTAAAGTCCTCCACTCAAGCTGACACCCTTGGCACCTTCACAAGCCTCTCTCCTGTCTAAATCAGTGGCACACGGCACAACGCATGAGCAGGTTGAAGCCTAGCCACCCCAAAATGGTCTGCAGGACTTGACCAACTTCTCAGCTTTACCGAGTCATAATAGTATATTCTGAGTGACACTGCTTTCTGTGCCACTTCTGTTCTTATGATCATGCCCCCACATACTAGATCAACAGCCCACATGGATGACAATTGGCTCACCCCCACAGTAAATCAACGAAGGGAGCATGAAGCCTCTGGAACCCCGCCCCTTCTTATTGGGTATACCTCGCCAACAATAGAACTACAGCATCTCGCCTCCCCCTTTGAGCAAGAACCACACATTGAAGAGGTTGTCAATGATGACATTGAATACAAAGATTATGACAATGATGATCAAGAACCCTATCTGGCAGAGGACAAACCCAGTTCAGTACATTATGACACAGATGCTAAAACTGAGGAACAGCCTCAGCACTACCAACAGGCAAACATACCTGAACCTCCTTGCACTCCAGTAGCCACACCTCCCCAACCCATGGTTTTACCCTGTCAGCCCATAGCCATAGCCCATCAGCCCATGGCTGCACCTCTGCAACCCACAGCTGCACCCCCTCCATCCGTGGCTGTACTGCCACTGGCCAGGCCAGCTCCCCAAGCCAGACCAGCCCCATAGGCCAGGCAGGCTCCATAAGCCAGGCCACCTCCTAGGGCCAGGGCCCCCATAAACCCAGCCAACAATAATGGCCTTTTAAACACCATTCTCTAACTTGGAAGAACCGCCCAGAACCACCGACAAGACAGTCAAGCTGCCAGAATCCAAGAACCAGAACCCTTTGATGGGACCAACCCAAAGAAATTAAAGGGTTTCATCTTCCTTTGCAGAATGAATTTTTGCACCCAGCCTAACTCATTCCCCAACAATAGGCAAAAAGTCAATTACATGGTCTCCTACCTGAAAGGAACAGCTCTGGAATGTTTTGAGCCCTACCTGATGGGTAACCCCAATAAGGAACCCCTGGACCAGCAATTTAGAGCTCTTTATTGATGAGTTACAGATCAACTTCGGCTCTTAGAACGAGAGAGCCGATGCTGAGATGGCCCTCAAAAAGCTACCCATGTAGGACAACCACAAAGCCACTAGGTTTGTATGGAATTTTATAGGCTTGCGACTTTTGTCGACTACAATGACAACACTCTCCTCCGCAAGGCATACATGGCACTGCTGAAGTGCATCAAAGATGGCCTCATCCATTTTGATAAATCTCATACACTCAATGAACTTCAAAATCGTGTTCAAAGGATCAACATGAGGTATTGGGAACAGAAGGCCGAACAGTCTGCGGAGGGAAGTAATGAGCCAAAGAAAGATATAAGATTGGACAAGCCTGGCAACAGATCCACCTTGGACAACTGCTAGCAACATAACAGCAACACAACAATAACAGCAGCAAGGACATGTCTAAGAACAAGGATGGGAAAAGGCCACAGCCAAACCCACCTGAGTATACTAAAACCCTCGGAAAGGATGGCAAACTTCTCCCGACCAAATGACAAAGACACATGGACAACAACCTGTGTCTCCTCTGTGCCCCCAGTAATCACAAAGTCACTAAATGCCCCAAGGCAACCAAAGCCCGTACAACTACCACTCCCAACTCCATCTCACAGGCATCTGATGCCTTGGACATCAATGCTGAGGACTCAGCAATGGCGACCAAAGACTAGTCTGCTATCTGTTAGCCTCTGAGCACACCGAGAGTTGTGTTGACTTGGCAGATGCTAGTAGTGAGGTTTAGATCAATGCTCATATGTCCCTATATTCTCTTTTAATTTTCCGACATCTGATTGGGTACCAAACATTTCTGGCAATCCACCTTGATACTTGATTGTACCAGCATCCGTTCATAGTTACTGCATTATTTTATTTAGAATTCTTTGATCCAGTACTGCTCATTTGGTTATTACTGAATACATAGACATGTTACTAGATCTTCTATCCAGACAATCTCTGTCCACCCATCCATCCATCACATCACTAGATCCGTCGGTCGGCAATATTTGGTCACAACTCACTCACCTGCTATAATCCATTGATTAACAGGGTATTGGGCAGTACTATGTTCCATTATGCCACTAACATTTTTAGGTGCATCCTGATGGCCATGGTCTAGTTGGCACTTGCCACTGCTCCAAAGGCCTCACCCAGGATCCTGTTCCATTGCTAGAAGCTCTGCCAATAGCCCTAGTCAATACAACTGCCTCGTGCATGCTTGTATACCAGAATGGCTGGCAAGTTTTTTTAGCTGGGACCTCTTGGCCAGCGGCACCATTCAGCATGTTCGGCCAAGGTCTTTTCCATCCATCCTTATCCGTTCTTGTTTCATCTGCTCCATACATCCACATTGACATACTCTTACCACTCCTTTCTGTTCCCTTAGTTAGAGGCCAGTACCTGTAGTAGATGGTAGGATGTCTACCTAAAAGGGAGGGGTGGTGACTAGCTAGAAACACTTCGAACTATGCAAACTTCCCTCCCAAAAGCATCCCTCTCCCAAAATCCCCTTCCCATTCACTCCCTGTCCTGACCTCTTACGAACACAACCCCTCTTTACCTCCGTTTATCTTGACCAAATCTGCCAAAAACCCTGGCATATTCACTTGTTCCTTCCTCCTCATATGCTTTTATTTTCTTATTTTCTTTTCAACCAAATATATATATATATATATCAATCTTTATTCTCAGTCATCTTTCAAAGTCTCATCTACTATCATCTCCTCATCCTTTTCCTTATCCCCTCCACCATCATCATCGTTCAACTGGTCCTCCCCTGGACTCTCACTCCCATCTGACTCTTCTGGAACTTCCATATTACCCGGTATTCCTTAGGGAACAGCACGGGTCACCCACAGGTCAAATGTGGATGACCCGCACCTGACCCATGGGAAACCTGAACCCATCAACCCATGGGTTTTTTCCCATGGGTCGACAAGTGTCAGGTGCATACCGCACCCGCATGTGCTGTATGCAGGCACAATGTATGACACAAATGTGCTGTGTTAGAAACCGACGGATATCACACCATCATTCCCCTACATTTCTATTCATCACATCTCTACTCATTTTCTTACACACACACGAACCAACGAGTCAACATACACATGCGAGTCAAGAGTCTACATAACTACACGAGTCAATGAGTCAACATACACACGAGTCAACGAGTCTACACAAACTGCACAAGTCAACAAGTCCACATACACACGAGTCAAACGAGTCACAAACACATGAGTCACAAGATCAACACGAACTAATTCCGAGTCAAGACAATATACGAGACACATCCATCACGAGTTTACCATTTACCCCCCATTCTACATCATGACACATGCCGAGACAACCGAGAACCGAGACAAACCCTCGCTACCATCCCCTAATTGAAACACACGCATGCACAATACATTTCCTTTTCTCTTATCCACTTTCCTATTCATTTTCCATAACCCATGACTCTATTCTATAACCACTTTACCCCAGACATTGCATCACATAGTAGGTCATACCCTTATGTACAGATTCACATGTCACCACATCTCTTTCATATGATATTCCAACCATTGTATATAAAGACTAGTAGTACAATGAGAAAAACAACAAGTTCTACAAGTCAAGTATTATTTATCATTTCAACTTTGAGTCAAGCAGTCTATTATCTTACTTCCCTGCAATTATCATTGCAGTGGTCTTATATCTCACTTGGCTCTTAGTCTTAACATGCTGTATGCACACGCAACATATGACATGAACACGCCGCACATATGCATGTCATACACATGAGCATAAGGTGTGTTGGTGTCAGCATGTGCGCATATGTCGGTGTTAGCACATGCGCGTACAGCATGTTCGTGTCAGCACATGCATGTGAGGTACATTGGTGTTGGTACATGTGCTTATGGTGTGTTTGTGTCATATGTGTATGTGTGCGGGGCATGCATGTTGTACGTGTATGTGTGCAGTGCATGTGTGTCGTATGTGTATGTGTGCGGCATGTGTGTGTCATATGTGCATACATAATTGAGGTGGCAGGTTGGGCCAGGTCATGGGTGCTCTCAGCTTGACCCGTACCCCAAACCCAAGGGTACCTGACCCAGTGACCCATGCAGGTTACCCTAACCTGTGCTATTCCCTAGTATTCCTCAATCTCTGTGCCGGTCCTCATTCAACAAGGCCACAGTATGACCTATGTACTCAATCCCTTCCACCATCCAGAGAAATACCCTTGTCATCCTCGCCTGCCCCTGTAGGATATCCTCCCAGATCTCTGCAGTGCACCGGGACCCTGACTCTTCCGGCTGTGAGACATCCGCAGTCATTGATCGACCGCTTGGCCTCAAAGCCATTGCCCGCTCACTTGGCCACATTGTGGCAGCCCTTCTTGGCCTCTTCATCAGCTGCTCCTGCTCCTCTTGTTCTTCTTCCATTTCCTCCCTTTCACTCTGCTCCTCCTCACTCTCCCTCTCTGACTCCACCTCTTCCCAACTCTTCACCTTGTGCTGCCAAGGCACCACCAGGCTGCACTTTATATGGTGCCCATTGCATCGCCCATATGCTACCCCTACATTCCTCACTGAACAACTCTCCTTGCATTCCTTGCAATGATCGCAAGGAGGATGGAGGGAGGGAGCCCATTCCCAGGTTGGCTTCTTTTTGGGCTAGTAGAAAAAATCAGTCAAAAAATAAAATAAAATGAAATAAATTCCCACACACCTTGGCCCCCATTAGCCCTCCCCTCACATTTGGTTTCTTACTAGGCCCTGCTCCTGTACTCCTACCCCTCTTGTGGTGGGGCAAACCCTTCAGTTTTCCCAAACCCTCAGAAGCCCCTATGGCACTGGCACCCTCACTTTCAGGATCCTTATCCTGCTTCCCTGCATTTGGAGGAGGTCCCGTCTCAATTGCATCCTCAAGGCCCCAGTTCTCCACCTGTTTTGCCAACTCCTCCCACTCCCTCTCAGCTGCTTCAGCAGTAGCATCAGCCACTTTCCTATTGGCCACTTCCCTTTCTGCTGCTAGTTTAGCAGCCGCCTTTGCCATGACCTCATCCTCCCTTTTCTTGGCTTCAGCCTCAGCAATTTGGGTGGCCTCAGCCTCTCACTTCTGCTGTCTCTCCAACCTCTTCCTCTCCATCTCAGCTTTTTGTGCATTTTCCTCATCCATTTTGTAACCCATTTTGTTGCGGTGAATAATGATGTGATACAGCATACTGGTAGAAGCAGTGATCGTATTCGGATGCCAGACCCCAAACCTTTTGTGACATCACATTCAGACATCAGAACCTTATATTCAATCTCTGCTCACTGGCTTCATGGGTTCAGCTGCTAAGGGGGAGATACTGTCAAGACCACGATACCAAGCTCCGGTTCACTCAGTAATACCAACCAACCAACCAACCTTTACCCATACTATCCTCACTATCACATGGTCTCGGCTCGGTACATCCAGTACATCATCTAGACTACTTCTCCCATCCTATCCCTTCTACCTCTCACTATTCTCTCATTCCCTTACCTATTCTCCCCTGGAACATTTGATATTCACTTATTATTTTGGTCACAGCCCTATTGTTTTATCTTTGGCCATCCTCTATTGTTCTATTCTCACCCACTCCTTCATTATTTTATTCTCAGCCACATTTTATTATTCTAATTCTCGCCTACATTTCTTATTCTATTCTTGATCACTGTGGACAATGCCTCCACATGGTTTTTCATACCTTATTGTTCTCTATTCCTTATGCCACCCTGTTCCACATCTTGCTTCTTAACCCATATAAGTAGCAGATGTATGTAGATAGTTCCTCACTCAGAATATCAACTTGGTTCACACCCTCTCATCTGCCTTTCCCCTGTCTAAAGTCCTCCACTCAAGCTGACACCCTTAGCACCTTCATGAGCCTCTGTTAAGTCCGCGTGTCAGGTGCTTAGCTAGTACTTCCAAAGGGGTTTTCTGGGCTAGTGCGAAGGTCCATAACGGGGCCGAAGACCGAGAACGGGGTCGGACGGACTACGGACGGAGACGGAGGCGCCGGAAGTTTAGGGTAGGTCGCGGAAGAGATCAATCCGGTCACTGAGGTGTTCGAGGTCGAAGGGACTTGGCTTCAACTTATGTGTTGCGCCCTCCTCGATCGTCTGTCCCTAATTTCGGAGAGGAGAAGGAGATTCACCGGAGTGAGCTGGAACTGGGTGGACTAAGATGATATTCGTACTAGCGAACAGTCTAGTCGACTGGGAGACTATATACATGCGACTGTCTTGTACTATCTTTTGCCGGTAATAAAACAAGGGAGAAGAAAGTACAAGGGGGTCAATATAAAAGAGAGAACAAGGGAGTGAGGTACGCGATAGTCCTGCGCGTCGGTTATCAAAGTATTGAGTCTCGGTCAGGGACGGACTCGGAGGTGGTGTCTCGGTCATGACGGGATCGGAAGCGGACAGTGGACTCTGGGTCGGACTTGTCGGGAACGGAGATTACGGAAATGGTCCTTCGTCCTTTCGGTCGGAAAGGTCTTGGAATAGGGGGGGGTGGTTGTGGGGGTTGTTGAAGGTATGGGCTATAACAGCCTCTCTCCTGTCTAAATCAGTGGCATGCACAGAGCAGCAGGGCACAATGCACGAGCATGTTGAAGCCTAGCCACCCCAAAACAGTCTGCAGGACTTGACTAACTTCTCGGCTTTACCGAGTCATAACAGCCAAGTCCTGTAGACTGATCGGGGTGGCTAGGCTTCAACGTACTCATGTGTTGCTCCCTGCTTTTCCATGCGTGCCACTAATTTAGACTGAAGAAAGACCCAGGAGGGTGGTGAGAGTGTTGTCCCAAGTAAGGGACTTCAGATGGGAGGAGGGAGGAGGGAAGACTAGAGAACATAAACCAAGTCAATATTCAGAGTGAAGAACTATCTACATACATTTGCTACTTATATAGGGTTAAGAAGTGAGATGTGGAACAGGGTGGCATAAGGAATTGTCAGGAGTCGGATACTGATGGACTTCGGTACTGCCGAAGGGGGTTGTCGAAAGGTCGGGCGGACTATGGCCAAGTCCTGCGGGCCAAAGTAGTGGCGTTGGCTTCAACGTACTTGTGCATTGCGCCTTACTTGCTGTGCGTGCCACTGTATTTGCAACAGACAGATACTCAGGGGGATGCTGAAGATGCCGGCCTGAGTCGAGGACTTAGCAGAAGAGAAGAAGGTAGAAGGGCCTAAGCGTAGTCGATACCCAGAATGAGGAAGTATGTACATCCATGTCCTACTTATATAGGTTAAGAAGCGACATGTGGAATAAGGAATGTGGGACAACAAGGTATGCAGAGCAATGTGGTTGTTGTCCACAGCAAACAAAATTAGAACAAGGAATGCAAAACGGGGATAAAACAATAAAAGGCAATATAATAGGATCGTGACTTGAAATGGAACAATAAGGAGTGGCCGGATATAAAACAATGGGGTCGCGTCCGAGGATAATACAAGGACGGGGAGTCCCGAGGTGAAACGAGCCGAGGAGTGCGGATGGCGAATGTGCCGAGCTGGGACCGGCGTATCAAGCGTTATGCATGCTGCGTGGATGCTTATACATGGACGTAGGATGGTTGTTCGGCCGGCACTGGCAAATAATGGGACCTCGGTACGTGTACTTGACAGGAATGGAGAACAATAAGATATGAAGAATCATGTGGAGGTAGTGTCCACAATGATCAAGAATAGAATAAGGAATGTGGACAAGAATAGAACAATGAAAATAAGATAATAGAAATGTGGCCAAGAATAGAATAATAGAGAGTGACTGAATATAAAACAATAGGGTCATGGCTGAAGATAAAACAATGGTAAAATGTTCTGAAGTAGAATGGGTCAAGAAATAAGGAGTGGACAGGGCAAGATTAGTGGATAATGAGTGGGGAAGAGTGGAGGAAGGATAGGAATAGGGAATGTGAATGGTGAATGTGCCAAGCCAAGACCAATATACCAAGTGACATATGTGTGGATTGGTCACTTGCACTTGGGATTAGACTGATCATCCGGTCAGCACTGCTGAGTTACCAGATACTCAGTACATGCACTTGACAGCTCCCTATAGGGTAACTCCATTTGGAATTGGGGTGACACATCATCCCTCAATGTCATAGAGGAGATCAAGATTGGGACATAGTATTCTGTTCTCGCTTTTCACAATCCTCGGACATTCTTATCTATTATAGGAATCTAGTTGACTCCTCGTAGATTTGAAAGTAGTATAAAGATCTTGTACATTTAGTAAGGTAGAAGACAAACAGTTTCTGCTAGTCATGTGACTCAAGCATGACATCCACTATTTTGCATAAGGATCTGGCAACATCAACAAAAAAATTATTCTAAGACCACAGATCAATGGCATAGAACTATATGTCCATAGTGTTGGTTTTACTTTTTGAAAAAAATCACTATTGCAAATGTAGTATATCCAAACTTTCAAACATCTTCCCACAATTCATAATCACATTTTTAAGCAGTCTGACACTGTTAAAAAATTTTTGGTCACAAAATTTTTGCACTGATGTAATCACCTATATAAGGAAATATTTCATATATAGAAAGTCATTCCCACTGGTAATAGTCACAGTCTGGGGTGTGCTGTTAAAAATCTACTAGAACATGCCTAAACTCAAGAGAAGCCTGACAGTGTCTAACATTGGGACCCATGCCATCAAGGTTTGACCTTTTAATCTGTTCAGGATGAATTGTTGACAAGAATTTCCCTACACAAGCAGAAAATTGTACAACCTGATTCAGATAGGGAGGAAGCCCAAAGCCTTTTATTCAGTTGAGATTTCTCACAAAGCCAAAATTTATCAGCATCCACTTTGTCTCAGCTGTCAGTAGACAATGATGTCCCATGTGCATGACCTCAATGGCCTTGAGAAGTGGCTTGCAAAAGGGAAAAAACAATTGGCAAAATTGTTTGGATTGCAAAACAGTGACAAAACTAAGCAATGTGGACCATACAAGAAAAAAGGCACAGTCCAATCCATATGGATACAACAGCACAACAAAAAGAAGCAACGGGACTGGACAGCAAAAATGTGGGATGGAGGTTTTGGTGATATATGTGTCCTTCTTGGTAGCATGTCATCAAAGCAGCCACCTACTCTCAAGGAAGTCAAAATAGATTCATATTCAGATCAAGGGAGTATAACATTGGATACCACAGATAGGGAAGAAGATGACATACCTATGGTTACCCAAGTTAATAGGCCTGAGTGTTATGGCCCATGCCGCCAATAAACCCACATTAATCCCCACAACCACCCACACTGTTTCTGGGACCTTTCTGACCACCCAAAGCCTGAACAACTGCTTTCTGAATTCAGTTGTATCAACCCGAGGTTCCACATTCCCAAACCTCCAAAGATTCCAAAGCCAAGGTTCTGCTCCTTTGATAAATGACATACAGGATCATCGCATATGTTCTATATTGCCCCTTGTACTCTCTTCCCCCCTTTGTCTTTACTCGGCAAAAGTTAGTACAAAGACTAGATACATGTATATAAGACACCAGTCGACTAGACTATTGGCCAGTATGAATATCGACTTAATACTGTGTCGTAGTTTCCAATTCAGTTCCAGTAAACTTTCTGACTTTCCAAAATTAGGGACAGACAATCAAGGAGGGCACAACACATAAGTTGAAGCCAAGTCCCTGTGATCTCGAACCACTTGACCACCTAATACCATGAACGGTCCTTGACCCCTGTTAAGATCACGTATCCGGTGCTTAGCTAGTGTCTAGAATTGTTTCCAAGGGTTCCTAACGGTCTCCAGAGTTCCTTGTTTCCAGAGTACTTGGATTTCAGAGGTCGGTTCTGGCAGAGGGATGGAAGGATGGAAGCACATGGGTTTTCAGACTGTTCGCAGTATAGGTAGATCGACTAGTCGTTCGAGTGGTGTGAGGTCACAGGGACTGGCTTCAACTTATGTGTTGTGCCCTCCTCGATCGTCTGTCCCTAATTTCGGAAAGTTGGAAAGTTACCGGAACTGAATCAGAACTAAGACGCAGAACTAATTCAATATTCGTACTGGCAAATAGTCCAGTCGACTAGTGGCTTATATACATGTATCTATCCTCTTGTGCCGAGTAAAGACAAGGGGATGGGAAAAATACAAGGGTCTAAATAGGGGTGAGAACAAGGGGCAAGGTATGCGTTGGTTTAAGGTTGTCTAAGTGCAAAACCTTGTTTTCTGGAGTTGCGGAAAGTGTTGGGGTCGGATGCCGTGGTTTTCCGGTTGGGTTTGCAGAAAGTCTGTTTTGGAGAGCGGTCTGAGTTGGTTCATAACAGTATCCCCCTTTCAGGGCTGAGCCCTCGAGGTCCTATGTCCGTTGAAGCGGTGATTAAGGCGGATATGATCGTGGGAGTGTTCATGTGTGCCTTGTAGCTCATAGGCGCCGGTATCTGTTTGCCTATAAAAGGGGGTTCCTCAGGGTTGGTGGGTTTTCCCTCAATGGATGACACAAGTTTGCAATGGACGGAAAATTCTAGGGCTTCCTCCTGACCCTTCCTGAATGGGGGGTACCCAGTGGTTTCTCCGGCGCTCCTTGAAAGGGCCATGTGGCATCTGAGGAGTATCGAGGATGAACTGGCAGTCCTTTGGGCTTGTGCTATTGGAGATGGTTTTTCTTCCAGTGAGTGGGTTCCTTGGCCATTCCTCTTCTTGGATAACCTCTTCTTCTTTGTAAGGGCCTGGTCAAGTCCCCATCCCTCAACCTCCCAGAAGCATCTCCAGTGGTTGCTCCAAGCAGGAGCCCTTCCTTAATAGTCTTGAGACCCAGCTGTCGGCAGCGGGTTCAACACCTGGGGCTTGTGACCACATCTGCCGATGTGCTTGGCAGACCATTGTCAGAGCCGGAGGATCTGGGTGCTTTTGATCAGAATTCTGCGTTTGTTGCTCTTCTGGACCAGGTCCGGGAGGAGGTGGTCCAGTCCCTGGGTGCTTTGGAGGTAGCTGGGGGTCATTTGGACATTGTGGAGTTGATGACGGAAAATCATCCGGAGGAGATGGCGTGGATCATGCATCTTTCGTCCCTCTTGTCATCGGTAGTTGAGGGTCAGGTGGAGTCTGGGTTGGGCATGCCACTCGCAGGATCCATGGTTCCCAATGATAGCGAAGTGTCTGAGGATCCCGTCCTCTAATATGCGTCTAGCTCGAATGATTAAATGGCTTTATTGTTTGATAAGTTAAGGTGTCCGGTTGGTAGTGTTTTCCTCTATGGGCCCAGTTTGAGTGGGTACACACTGTGAAAGTCGGAGACTACTTCCATAGCATGTATCAACTCCATTGCGGGAAGCCAAGAGGTTTCTTCTTCCGTTCCTTCATAACTGGCCCATCCAACTAGGTATCTGAGTTGACAGCCGTGGTGTCGGTCGATCTTTGAATCCAGGATTTCCGCTATTTCATACTCTGGCTCCCCGTCGATTTCGACTGGTGGTTAGGGGGTATCATTTGACCAGGGAAGGTGTTGGGGGTTGATGGTTCTAGCATGGATACATGGAAAACAGGGTGGATCGACCACATGTTTTTCGGGAGATGAAGGGTGTAGGATACCGGTCCCACCTGAGCTATGACTTTGTAAGGGCCTAGGTATTTCTCGGATAATTTCCAGGATGGTCTCATGGTCCAGGTGTTGTCCAATTTGAGGAAGACTCGATCTCCAATCTTGATTTCCAGTGCTTGGGTGTGTCATCTATCTGCAGAGGCAGCGTACTGTTGTTGGGCGGCAGCTATGTTTTTGTGGAGTTCCTGGTGTAGCTCGTCTAGATTTACCACAAAGTCGCATGCCCTGGAGGAAGCTAGGTCTCATTTGGGGTGGAAGGTGATGTCCAGGTGGTATCCTTTATTGGCAAAGAAGGGAGAGATACCGGTCGTGGCATTGGGGGCGTTGTTGTAGGTGAACTCTGCAATCGAGAGGAGGTCTGCCCAGTTGTCCTGCTGGTAGCTATAGTATACCCAGAGGTACTGCTCCAGGGTTTGGTTCATTCGTTCTGTCTGGCCATCACCCTCTGGATGGTAACTGGAAGTGAAGTTCAGTCTCATATCCAGGGCCTTTCCCAGGGACCTGAAGAAGGAGGACACAAACTCTGTTCCACGGTCCGAAGTGACGTGCGATGGTACCCCATGTTTGGAGAACACATGGAGCATGAACAGTTTGGCCAGGATGGGGGCCGTGATGGTATCGTAGGTGGGGATGAAGATGGACTGTTTAGTGAGTCAGTCCACAACAACGAGGATGGAGTCGAAACCAGCTGATGGGGGTAGCTTTTCGATGAAGTCCATCGAGATGGAGTTCCATGGTCATGTAGGAACTGGCAGCTATTTCAGGAGGCCATATGGTTGATGTCTTTGTGATTTGGCCCACATGCACGTCATGCAGGATTTGACATAAGACTTGACGGTTTTTTGGAGTTTGGGCCAGGTGTATTCCCATCTAATGAGATCTAGTGTTCAGTTTTGCCCAAAGTGTCTAGAAATGGGGTGGTTGTGCTTGTTCTGTAGGATTCATAGGCAAAGGTCTCTGCTGTCAGGCACATAGATGCATTGGTTAAGGAGGAGGAGGCCGTCCTGTGAGGTTGACCATTTCCCATTGGGGTTGTCAAACTTTCCCGATGTTTCTGTGTCGCTCTGGGTCGCTGCACCGATGTCATTATGAAGCCGTTCTGTGTCCATTATCGTGACTGCTCGGAGGATAGGGAAGTATAGTGATGTGGCCCAAAGGGATGAAACCAGTTGTTCCGTGGTGAATATGGGTCGGAGGTTGTGGGAGTTGACTGTGGCGTAGCTGTTCCCTCCCTCCTTTGGGTAGACATTCCATCGTCTAGTCAGTGTGTCCAGTTCGGCTCCGAGATGTCTGGGGTGGAAGCAGATGATCATGTTGAACTGTGAGAGAAATTCCAACCAATGGACCTGCTGGCAGGTGAGGAGCTTGGTTGTTGAGAAGTATTCCAGGTTTTTATGGTCCATGACTACATCAACAGGGTCGGGGGACCCTTCCAGGTAGTGTCGCCAAGTTTTGAAGGCCTCATAGATTGTGAGTAGCTCCTTATCATGCATGTCATAGTTTAGCTCTGGTGGTGTGAACGTCCGAGAGTGGAAAGCAATTGGATGTATGTCATTGTCCATAGGGGAGACTGTCGATAAGATGGCTGCAAGGGTGTAGTTAGAGCCATCCATCTCAACGATGAGACGGCAACCGGGAATCCATTGGCTCAACACAGGGGCCATTGTAAAGGCTTTTTTGAGGGTTTTAAAAGATGTCCTGCAGCTATCAGTGAAATTCCATGGCGTGTCTTTCTGTGTCAAACGGGTTAGTGGGATTGTGATGTTGGAGTAGTTGAAGATGAAGCGCCTATAGAAGTTTGCAAATCCGAGGAAGGACTGTACGTCCTTGTCACGATTCGGTGACGCCGAGATATCGGTTAAGTCCTGCAAACCGTTACGGGGTGG
>QLPG01011774.1:0-17280 GCA_003314385.1 Gomphus sp. MG54 | reverse complement strand
AACTATTTTATTACTGTGGATCATCCACAACAACCTACACAACCTTCACTCATATCGCTCACCAGCTCCTTGGACCAGCGCTTACATCCGATCGACCTGTTGCGCATTGCCAGCATAACAGCATATATTCACATAGAATATTAGCTACACACTCCATAGCTACAAAAGTCTGTACCATAGTAGCTAGTCCATCTACCAGTTCATATTCCCTACTACAGTATTTAAGACCTCCTTGCACTCCAGTAGCTGTGCCCCCTCAACCTGTGGCCACACCCCCTCCACCCATGGCTATTTCACCACCAGCCAGGCAAGCTCCTTGAGCCAGACCAGTCCCACAGGCCAGGCAGGCTCTGCAAGCTAGGCCACCTCCTAGGGCCAGGGCCCCCATAAACCTGGCCAAAAATAATGACCTTTTGAATGCCATTCTCAAACTCAGCAGGACCACCTGCAATCACCAACAGGATGGTCAAGCTGCCAGAATTCAAGAACCAGAACCCTTCAATAGGACCAACCCAAAGAAGTTAAAGGGTTTTATCTTCCTTTGCAGAATGAATTTCCGCACCTGGCCTAACTCATTCCCAGATGATAGGTAAAAAGTCAACTACATGGTCTCCTACTCAAAAGGAATGGCTCTGGAATGTTTTGAGCCCTACCTGATGGGTAACCCCAATACAGAACCCCACTGGACCAGCAATTTGGAGCTTTTTATTGATGAGTTACAGATTAATTTCAGCTCTTGGGATGAAAGAGCCAATGCCGAGATGGCTCTTGAAAAACTAACTATGCAGGACAACCACAAAGCCACTAGGTTTTTTGTGAAATTTTACAGGCTTGTGGCTTTTGTTGACTACAATGACAATGCTCTCCTCTGCAAGGCATATATGGCACTGCCAAAGTGCATCAAAGATGGCCTCATACATTTTGACAAACCCCATACACTCGATGAACTTCAAAATTGTGTTCAAAGGATTGACATGAGGTATTGGGAATGAAGGGCTGAACAGTCTGTGGAGGGCAGTAATGAGCCAAAGAAAGATATGAAATCGGATAAGCCTGGCAACAGATCCACCTCAGACAACCACCAGCAAAGTAACAGGAATGATAACAGCAGCAAGGACACATCTAATAACAAGGATGGGAAAACACCTCAGCCCAACCCACCTGAGTACACTAAGACCCTCAGCAAAGACAGCAAGCTTCTCCCAACAGAATGACAAAACACATGGACCACAACCTGTGTCTCCTCTGTGCTGCCAGCAATCACAAAGTTGCTAAATGCCCCAAGGTAACCAAACCCCACGTGACTACCACTCCCGACTCCATCTCACAGGCAGATGATGCCTCAGATGTCAATGCTGAGGACTCAGCAACAGCAACCAAAGACTAGTTTGCCATCCATCAGCCTCTAAGCACACTGAGAGTTGCGTTGACTCGGCAGATGCTAGTAGTGAGGTTTAGATCAATGCTCCTATGCCCCCGTATTTTCCTTTAAATTTCTGTCATCTGATTGGGTGCCAAATATCCTCAGCAACCCACCTTGATGCTTGATCATATCAGCATCTGTTCATAGTCACTTTTCCATTCATCCTATTCCTCCTTTTGTTTGTTCTGATGCTCCCTTGTGCCCAATCATATTCCCTAACCCTCTTGTCTTCCATGTATGCACTCTCTTGTGCTCCCAACTTTATGTACTTTTCTAATTCCTCCCTACTCACCTGTCCTCTCTATCTCTCGTCTCAACAGGATAAGGTTTCTTTAATGCACAGCCTCCTGAAGCCGTGCTTATTACGGCATCATGCAGCAACCAAAAATCCATGTCGCTCTGCAATAAGCAGTGTAATCGGAGAATCGGCTATGTGAACGGCGAGGCTTGTAGACGAGGGGCATAGGATGCCAAGAACATTACAAAACAGCAACAAGACTATCCCATCCCCACAGGTATGAAACCGATCAAGGTATCATGACCGAAAACAGTACTGACGTCACGCCGTTTGTTGTTTGTCATTTATTGCGATTACTGAGGCCCATTGAACGGTCACTGATCCGTTACGCCACATATTACATCACGCCGACGCCAAATTTTGGCGATCATGCCAAAAAGGTTGTGCCACCGATCGTGCACAATCACTGAAACCAATGGCTCCCTCCCATCTACCAATGTGTGTGTACGTGGCACAACGCGATGAAATAGTTTCATATACGCAGGGTGCACCCACGAGCACTTAGAGAAATTAAGTCCCACACTAATCCAATATGCGTAAACTTACCCCGTAACCCCTATCGAACATAAACACTGCATGACAGAGTCCATGTAGCGTACCCGGATCAACTGAAACCCACATTTCCACTGATTGGACCTAATTCTCCTTTGTCCCATTGGTCAAGTTTGAATAGTGAAGTCATGAGTGATAAACCATATAGTCCCACGAGATCAACGATCTATAATCTTGAACTGTGGTGTAAGCCAGCACATGTCGAGGCCGATCAGGCCTAACTCAATCTGATCTCCTCAATGATGACCGAATTTCACTGTTCTCTGACTAAGGTAAACAATGATCAATGATAAAGCATAAACGATTAGAGGCCCTTATCACACATCAGGCCCTTATCCAGTCAACTCCTCCCATTCCAAGCCTAACCAAGATGTTGTTTTACCCTGATCTCCATGAATTTCTCCCTTTAGCATAGACGTGGTTGGTTAAAAGGACAACTCCTGGTCACTCTGAGTTGGTCTTAGTAACTGATCATGAATGGCGGTGCAACCTTTATCAACATGACGTGGACCTGGTAACCAGGTGTGTTCCGGCATCGGGGTGTCGTCCGATAGCAAGCATATCAAACTCCTCTACGAAGTCGATTTGGTCTAATCTAATCTAACCTCTTTTCTGTGATCCCGCTCTATCAGTATCAACCTTGATCGATGTGGTTGAGACTAAGATAACCGAGCGTTCTAGGGTGGATTGGATCAGCTCCGTCCTTCTTCGGAGGAGTGGGATAATATTAGGTTTCCGAGGATTCCACCTAAATGCCGCACACTATCCACATCCTATGACGACATGCTGATCAGGTTTGCGCCACCATGGGATCACCGAAAAAAGTCCTGGTCTACCTCGGAGTGCATGGATTGATCCGTAACCTTGAATGGATTCCACAATGAAAGACATTTATCTCGCTGAGCAGATTGTGCCAACGATCTTGCATCAGCATCAAGAGTCGATCTGACAAGCGTGGAGTGGGCTGGAGTTGTTCCAATGTGCCAATACAAAATAATATGTACCTTCAATTGTATTGCTTAAAATGCCAATCCGCAACAATGGTACCTTGATGCGCCATACTGCATGAACACAAGCACAAGAGTCCGCGACAGCACACCCCACAAACTTCGACCATCTCATGCATTGCTCTCGGACTGTGTTCCAGGTTCATTCCAACCTATTCGGAGTGCATGATACATTCTGATGCCTGCCGCGTACTTTTGTAATTTTTATCTTTGAAAATCCAAATTTACTGTCTTGTGGGTCAATGTCCTATGTTAGACTATTAATATTTTCTGTTGTCCACCACTATGCCCCTCAATGTTTTCGATGAGCATTAGGGACTCCGATGTCTCTTATTGGGGTTAAGTCTGGTCAGAATATGGGAGCATGCGAATAGGAAAGTGGGCTACTCAAATCCCTCAGAAATATTACGCTGCGTCCGCTGTAAGCACCAAATGGCCTACCGCTGCAAAACTAATTCTCTATGCAATCGGAAGGGAATAGAAGATGCGGTCTTAACTACCATGCCCAATTCAGCCCCTTTACTCATAGTGCCTAGTGGGAACCAGGTGAGTACACATGCATATATTCTGTACATCACCGCCGCGCCACACTTGCAACCCGGCCGCCGCATCATTCCCACACATGCGTCACGCGCCCATCGTATCCGCGTCACATATCTACCATGTCATCATTGACACTCCAGTACTAACGCGTCTCTGGGAAGGGACGTACGTGCACAGGGAGACTTAGTATATAATAAGACATCTATTAGAACAAATAAATAATAATCAATTTTCCCAAATATCTTTTTCCCTCTATTTTCTCTTGTCCTCTTTTAAAATCAAGTAATAAATAGTCAACCTGTTTCAAGACCTAGGTCCACTCCAAATTAACATTGAGTATCCTGCCGTTGCCCACCGTTGAATGAGTGTTTTCCACCCTGGTCTTTCTCCATGTATGGCATGCATATTATGAATATTTATGTGGTTGCTAGGGATGAGTCTGGTATATTCATGCCCTTATGAGGGCTCCGTCCTCCGGTTGTGACGCAGATCCGGCGCAAATATTCGGGAAGGTATATGTGCATTACAGACACATTGAAATAGGCTTTTTTTTAGGTTCCCAGAATAATAATCACCAGTGGGTTTCGGCAAAAGCAAAAGGAATATCAGTGCTAAACAATAGGGTTCTGGCGCTGGCGCTGGCATCGCCTTCACACGCTGCACTTCCCACGTCACACTCCCTTGTCTTTCGACACCTCACGTAGTCGACGTCAGTCCCAAGCAGGAACCCCCGGATCCGAACCCACATTCCATGTCATCGCCCGGAATCGTATCTACCGTTACTGGGAACACCTTCAGTTAGGTTTTTCACGATGAATACAATATATCTGAGAGCCAACCACTGATCATATTTCTGTTGTAGATACGCAGGGTGATGCAGTTATCCAGAATACCGTGTTCCAGAATACCGTCAGTAAGTGAAGTGCCGCTTAATGGCACCTTCCATACTCAAGACAGCGTAGATGTCTCCCCGGATCCTTTAGCGTTACTCAAACCCGCCGAGCGCGCATCCTATGACACACGGTACGGCGCCGAAGATGACCAACCTCACGGATGCATGGACAACACTCGTGTGCAGATATTGGCAGATCTAGAGGCCTGGGCGCATGATTCCTCAGCTCCAAACGTTCATTGGCTCCACGGCCAGCTCGGTACAGGGAAAACAACGATCGCTCATACCCTCTGCAAACGTCTAGATGCGCAACACAAGCTTGGGGGCAGCTTCTTCTGCTCTCGTTCAGGATTGACGGATGCACGTCGCATCATCCCTACCATCGCCAACATGCTCGCTCGATCTAACCCATATATCCGATTATCCATCAATGACGTCCTCGCGAACAAGCCTGATGTTGCGGATCTCAATGATCTATTTGAGCAATTCCGCTCCCTGGTCGCCAATCCTGTCAAGATTGCTAGTGAACATGAACAAGGGGTTTATTGTATTATCGTTATAGACGCCTTGGACGAATGCCTAGCATCTGGGATAGTTGAGATACTCATCAAGGCTATCCTTGATGGAGTGAAAAATATTCCCCTCAAAGTATTCATTACAAGCCGACCCGAGAGCTGGAATAAAAGGACTTTTCGTCCCCGTCCTGTTCATCCTTTGGATATGGCGGCCGTTCTTGAAACATCTCTTCAGGAAGTCACACGGGATGTGGTACGAAATGATATTCGCACATATCTCCAAAATTCATTGGCTGAAATTGCTGCCATGGATCTTTGCTCTACGGATTCAACTGAGTGGCCACCTGTGCATGAGTTTATTATTCTTCTCAATCTATGCGCAGATCTGTTCATTTATGCTGCGACCGCCGTTCGTTATATCGGTGCCATAAATGAAGATAACAGGACTCGGTTGATGGATATCACTCGAATTGGTTCTACTACTCTCATGTCGCCGCCCTATACTGCGCCAATTGACATGCTCTACCAGCACATTGTAAACCTCGCCTTTCCCCAGCCAGCCGGAAGCGGAAGCCCTAACAGACATGATGTACTAGCTGCCGTAGTCTGTGTTCAAACCCCACTTTCCATGAAACACATTGCATCTCTACTAGATATGGAACAGCGTGATGTTCAAATTGCCTTGTTGCCATTACAATCTGTGATTCATGTCACCGAGAATAATCCCGTCACCATTTTTCACGCCTCGTTTGGAGAGTTCATTGTCAATGCGGCACGTTGTAGGCACAGCGTTGATGCATCCCATACCCACCACAAACTCACCGCCAAGTGTCTCCGGAGGTTGAATCAGTCTCTCAGGTATAATATCTGCAATTTACCTGATCCTGCCACATTCACACTGGCTCATGAAATCCCCAATCCTGGCATCATTTCTGAAACCCTCCGATACTCTTGTTTGTTCTGGGCCTCTCATTTTGTGGAGTCTCTTGTACTCCCTCCTGCAGACACTGTACCCATGCTCAGAGAACTTGGGACATTCGCCAGTACACATTTATTGCACTGGATTGAGTGCTTGAGTGCATTGGGGGAGCTTGGATCTGGGCTGAGGTCTCTGAGCATGATAAAAGCAGCCAACTCGGTTAGTAAACAACATAGTAGTGGAGTTTAGCTCACCGATTTCCCAGAAATATTCTATGACCGATACTCATCACGCGATGCTATTCGAGGATGCTCGTCGCTACCTACAGATGGCGTTTGAGCCGATAGAACATCACTGCCTCAACACGTATGGCTCAGCCCTTGCATGGATCCCTATACGATCATCGATTAGACATCACTACTGGACATTGTTTGGAAACTTACCTAGAGTAGTCGTGGGTATCGCAGAGTCATGGGGGACATTTGAGCATCTCATGACACACCCTGACTCTGTATACTCCGTTGCATTCTCGCCTCAGGGGACACATATTGTGTCTGGGTGTGAAGTCTCTTCAGTTTGTATCTGGAATACTGCTACGGGGGAGATTGAGCGCATCCTGGTGGGGAATTCAGATGGAGTGCAGTCCGTTGCCTTCTCGCCCAATGGGACACAAATAGTGTCTGGCTCGTATGGCGGCTCCATTGAAATCTTGCATGCGAGCACGGGGGAGGTGGAGCATATACTCCATGGACATTCAGACTGGGTCGAGATGGTTGCCTTCTCCCCTGATGGAACAAGTATTGTCTCTGGCTCCCGCGACACCACTGCTCGGGTTTGGGATGCAACCACAGGGAAGACAATGTGCATACAAAAGTTTGATTCCCCGGTGAATTGCGTTGCGTTCTTCCATGAAGGGAGACATGTTGTGTCCGGGTTGGAAGACAATACTGTTTGTTTTTGGGATGTCACTACAGGGACAGTTGAACATATACTCAAGGGACATTCAGAGGCAGTTACCTCGGTTGCCTTGTCACGGGATGGGACGCGTTTAGTGTCTGGTTCGTATGACGATTCAGTCCGTATATGGAATACGGATAGCTGGAAATTAGAGCGCATACTAGAGGCACATTCAAGTGGGGTGAACTCTGTTGCATTCTCTCCCGACGGTACACGCGTCGTGTCTGGGTCAATTGATTGCTCCGTCCGCATTTGGCATGTCGCTTCGGGAGAGACAGAGCGTGTGCTCAAGGGACATACAGATGAAGTGCAGTGTGTCGCATTCTCTCCTGACTCGACACACGTGGCATCTGCGGCGTATGACAACTCAGTCCGCATTTGGGATGTGACCAGCCACACTGAGACGGTAGATCGACGGTCCTTTTCACGTGACAGTGCAAGCGTATTTTCTGCTTCGCGAACGACGATGTCAATGAAGGAAAAGAATGACCCAGCGCTTGAGGGACATTCAAAAATGGTGCGTTCGGTTGTATTCTCGCCTGATGGCACACAAGTCGTGTCTGGGTCGTACGACACGACCGTACGAGTCTGGAACGCCACCACTGGGGCAATAGAACACGTACTCGAGGGTCATTTGTATTCTGTGCACTCCGTTGCTTTCTCCCCTGATGGGAAACACATCGTGTCTGGATCATACGACAAGTCAGTCATTCTCTGGAAGACAGCTACTGGAAAGATAAAGCGCCAACTGGAGGGACATTCAGCTGGGGTGATGTCTGTTTCATTCTCTCCTAATGGGAGACGTGTAGTGTCGGGCTGTCGTGATGGCACTGTCTGGATATGGAATGCCTCTCAAGGGAAAGTGGAGCATCTACTCACGGGCCATTCAGATGAGGTGACCTCTGTTGCCTTCTCTTACAATGGATCGCGTCTCGTGTCCGGCTCGTTGGACCACTCAGTCTGCATATGGAATACGACCACCGGAGCGATAGAGCGTACATTAGAGGGACATTCAATGCACGTGTACTCCGTCGCGTTCTCATCTGATGGCACGCACGTCGTGTCTGGCTCGGGGGACAGGTCAGTCCGTATATGGGACACTGCCACTTGTGATTCAATAACAGTACTGGAACATGAATCCTTCAAATTCCCGGATGGAAGCAGAGTAATTCATGTCTCCCCCTGCGACTTTCATCTCTTTTCCCCTCTGGAGCCACAAATATACATCTCCCCGAGTAACGACTGGATTCTCACCGACCCGCCACTGATATCTTGTTGGATCCCCCCTGAATTTCGTGATTTCGAAACATTTGCCTTCTCTACATCTAAAGTGTCCTTCGGATATTATTCAGGTCACGTAGTCATCGTTGATCTCAAGCCAGTAAATTTGTAGCATAAGATTAGTACAACCACAGATTGAGCTATTGAAGATTTTACAACCATCACAACCCCTTTTTGATTGATTGTATCCTCGTCGTCTGGTAACGCCACCAATCGACCAAGATGTAAATGTCACCCAACAGTGGTTGTTAGATCCAAAAGGGGGTTGTGTTATCTGAGTACATTTGGAGTCTCGGTAATTTTCATACGGTCAGATTTGACATGTTTTATATATCCCTCAGGTTACATTGTCATTTGATCTCAAGCCTATATATCAGTACCATGACATAGTACAGTTAAGGCTTGAGTTATAAGAGGATTATTAAAGATTTACAACTATATTAGTGTCCTCTTGTTGTGTCATTTTCATGTTGAGTCACAATCACCCTATCTGTTTTAGGATAGTAACATCAGTAAGCTTTTGAGTTTTGGGAGTAATCAACCAATATGCCTTCCACTGAGTGATCTTGTATTTTAGCTTGTTGTTCTGATTGTTGAAGTATGAAAGCTCTACTCTCAATCTCCTTAAGATGTGATACATCTGATTGTATACTATAGTATGCCTTGTAGGGCATTTTGTCTTTGAGTGTACAAGTAGGTGATCAGTCTTTAAGGTGAGCTGCAGGTAGCATACATTCTCCCCAAATCTTTGGGGAAATTTGTGATATTCACAAATTGAATGTCAGGCTCCGGGAATGCCGAGGAGTGGCCAAGTCCTGCAGGCTGGGAATAGTGGCATGGCTTCAACATGCTCGTGCATTGCGCCCTACTTCCCATGCGTGCCACTGATTTGGGACAGAGGGATACCTGGGAGAGTGCCGAGAGTGTCGGCCCAGGTAAAGGACTTGGGACAGGAGAAGGGAGGACAAGAAGGCGTAAACCTAGTTGATTTCCAGAACGAAGAACCATCTACATACATTGGCTACTTATATAGGCTAATGAGTGAGATGTAGAACAGAGTGGCACAAGGAATGGAGAACAATAAGGTATGAAGAATCATGTGGAGGTATTGTCCACAATGATCAAGAATAGAACAAGGAATCTGGATGGTAATAGAACAATAAAGTATGGCCGAGGACAAAAGAGTGAGTGAGAATAGAACAATGGGAGTGGCCAAACATAAAACAATAGGGCCCACTGCCAAGTGGCAACAAAGAGTGAATGTCCCAAGGGTAAACAGGCAAGGGGAAGGACAGGGAATAATGCAGAATAGGAGGGTGGGATAGGGATAATGAACCAAATGATGAACTGAATGTACCGAGCCGAGGCCACACACTGGTGAGGGATGATATGGGTAAGGGTTGGTTGGTTGGTACTGCCAAGTAAATCAGAGCATGGTATTGTGGGCTTTACATTGAAGGAATAGATACACAGATACCTTTGCACCTGTTACATGTTTGGAATCTATGCATACTGTGTTGGTGTCAAGTGCACATACTGAGTACCCGTTAACTTGGCAATACCAACCAACCAACCACTACCCACTCACCAGTGACAAGTCTTCCATCACCAGTTCACAGCCCTGGCTCGGTACATTCGGTATATCATATGGTTCACCACTCTCATCCCACACCCCCCATCTATCACCATTCCCTCATTACCCATCCTTTCCCTTACCCATTTCCCCTAGAAACAACTATTATTCCTTTATTATCCAGTTACAGCCCTATTGTTTTATCTTCAGCTGTTTTTTCAATGTTCTATTCTCATCCACCCTCTCATTATTCTATTTTCAGCCATATTTCATTATTCTATTCTCACCTACATTTCCTATTCTATTCTTGATCACTGTGGACAATACCTCCACATGATTCTTCATATCTTATTGTTCTCTATTCCTTATGCCACCCTGTTCCACATCTTGCTTCTTAACCTATATAAGTAGCAGATGTATGTAGATAGTTCCTCACTCTGAATATCACCTTGGTTTGCATCCCCTTGTCTGCCTTTCTCCTGTCTAAAGTCCTTTGCTTGGGCCAACACTCTTGGCATCTTCCAGGGCCTCTCTTCTGTCCAAATCAGTGGCATGCATGGAACAGCAGGGTGCAATGCATGAGGAGGTTAAAGCCTAGCCACCTCAAATGGTCTGCAGGACTTGACCGACTCATTGGCATTACTGAGTCATAACAGTTGGGACTTGCCACCTCCCTAGACTGGGAGATAAACCAATTTGACATCAAAACAGTGTTCTTGTATGGGGACCTGATAGAGGAGATCTTTGTGGAACAACCAGAGGGGCAGAAGATTAAAGGGAAGGAGAGCTGGGTGTGCAAACTGCACAAGTCTTATATTGGCTGAATTAAGCTGGTTGCTGCTGGTACACTTGACTCTATGATGAGATGTGTCATGCAGGTTTTACTAGGGCAAGTGTTGACCATAGCATGTTTTTCAAACAGGGCACTAAGGGTCATGAGATTGTTACAATTCATGTCGATGACATGGCTGCTGTAGCCAAAAACACAGAAACCCTCATGAATATGATTACTGATCTATGAAAAATCATTGATGTTTTGGACATAGGACTAATAAAATAGTTTCATGACATGTGTCAAGCTTCGGTAATGCTAAATATGCAGGCAGGGAGCGGCCAAGTCCTGCAGGCCAAAAGTAATGGCTTTGGCTTCAACATACTCATGTGTTGTGCCCTACTTTCCATGCATGCCACCAATTTGGAACAGAAGGATACTTGGAGAGTGCTGAAGATGCTGGCCCAAGTAGAGGACTTAACAGAGGAAGGTAAGGTAAAGGGGCCTTAGTCTAGTCGATACCCAGAATGAGGAAGCATGTACATCCATATGCTACTTATATAGGTTAAGAGGTGGGATGTGGAATAAGGAATGAAGAACAATAAGGTATGCAGAGCATGTGGGTATTGTCCACAATGATCAAGAATAGAATGAAGGAATGTAAACGAGAATTAGGACAATGAAGATAGGATAATAGAAATGGGGCCAAGAATAAGACAATAGGAAGTGACCGACTATAAAATAATAGGGTTGTGGCCAAGGATAAAACAAGGACAGGATGTCCCAAGGTAAGGAGGGTCGAGGAATAAGGATTGGATGGGGTGGGATTAATGGTTGGTAAATGAGGAAGAGTGGACGAAGGATGGGAATGAGGAATGTGGAAGGTGGATGTGCTGAGCTGAGACCAGAGTACAAAGTAACTTGCACACTGCTTGGTCACTTGTGCATGGATTTTGACTGACTGCTCAGTTAGCAGTGCCGAGTTACCGGGTATTTGGTCCATGTACTTGACAGCATAAGTATAACAAGGGACTGAAAAGCACAAACAATCTCACTATCCCAATCTACCTACAACAATTCCATCATAGAATGGTTCAATGCATTAGAACCAGGCATTATTTGAGTGATTTTATATATACTTTCAACACTAAACTGCAATATCTCCCCCAATCATTCCCCAATCATTCCTCAATCATTCCCCAATCAAGGCACAATCTCTACCAATATTCTATACACTACAAGAAACACTCATGAATATTTTCATAAATTTAGGAGTGGGTTTTGCACCACACTGTCTACCTGACCCCATACCTAGCCCCAAAAGCCAGCTCACCTCATTTGGACACATTGGGAAGGAGATATATTGGCATGTGCTTTATCATTCAGTTTATTTTCCATTCTATTCCATTTTTGTCCTCCCCTCTGTGAAGTTTTCTCCTATATCATTTCCACTGCATATATGTGGGTGTACTGCATATACAGCCACATTAGGCTAGCTTCTAACTTCAAGTTTTCAACGTACCAATCATTCCCCATTTTGTATAAATACATCACATATTTACAGTAGAACAATAACAAATAAAAAGGATTTTTGAAGTCCCTAAAACCCCCTCACATACTGGCAATTGAGCCTCACTCAAATATATTTGTCTTATACTCAACCGAAGGTTAAGCACCAGACTATTTAGGACTATAACACCATAAACTCGTCATACAGGAATAACAGGCTACAGTTAGGTTCCCAACATTATATATATAATTATTCTACATCACTACATATTATATTGACTTTGTGAGAGAATCACAATTTGCTACACCGGCACTTTGGTACCCAGGCAGGTTTTCTGGAATGGCGCCTGAGTAGAGGCAAAACTTAGGACCCAGCTCCCAGTAGAATTGCCATGGAGCAATATATTCCCTATCAATAAATACAATAGAAACAGAGGGAATTAATTCCTATTTGTCCAATCAACTCTCCAATATTCTAGTATGGGAAAACCTCAAAGAAACCTCATCTGCCAACATCAAACAACACAATATGCAGGATTTGTATGGTATTTCCACTCTATTAGATCCAAATGTAGTGCTTACCAAGTCCATGTCACCCATATCTGACAAAGAGAAAACAAAAATGAAGAAAATACCTTACTTGGCTGGTGTTGGATCGCTCATGTATGCATTAATAGCAACACAACCTGACATGACATTTGCCACCAACAAACTAAGTCAATTCAACTCAAATGCAGGTCTTCCCCACTAGACTGCCTTACAATATGTCCTACGCTACCTGAAACAAACCCCAGGACTACAAACTCACCCTTGGAGGTACATCCAACCCCTTCCTATTTGGGTACATGGAGTCTGATTATGCAGGCTGTGATGGATTTATGGCCGAAGCAATGTTAATAAAAAATGAGTGAGTGCTTTTTTGTCATGATTTCCCTACTCCTCCTCTTTCTATTACTTGTTATTGCACTCTGCTACTCCACCAGACTATATGTATAGTTCTTAGGTAACTAGTTAAAGCTCAGTCTTGAGCTGGTCAATACACTGACAAGTATCATTGCTCATTTCTGTCAAGCTTCGGTTACTGACGGACTTTGGTACTGCCGAGGGGTGTTGGAAAAAGGTTGGGCGGACTATGGCCAAGTCCTGCAGGCCAAGAGTAGTGGCATTGGCTTCAACATACTTGTGCATTACGCCCTACTTGCCGTGTGTGCCACTGGATTTGCAACTGTCAAGTCTACGTACCGAGACCCATCCGCCGGCAGTGCCAACTGAGCAAGCATCCTATATCCACAACCAAGTGCCTGCGTTACATGCATAACACTTGGTGCGCTGGTCCCAGCTCGGCACATCCACCATCCACACCCCTCGGTCCTTTTCACCTCGGGACTTCCTGTCCTTGTACTATCCTCGGTTACAACCCTTGTCTTATAGTCTGGCACCTCCTATTGTCCTATCTTTGGACACATTCTATTATCCTGTCTTTTATTGTCTTATCCCCGCATTGCATTCCTTATTCTAATTTTATCCGTTGTGGACAATAACCACATGCTCTGCATATCTTGTTGTCCCACATTCCTTATTCCACATGTCACTTCTTAACCTATATAAGTAGGACATGGATATACATACTTCTTCATTCTGGGTATTGACTAGGCTTAGGCCCTTCTACCTTCTTCTCTTCTGTTAAGTCCTCGACTCGGGCTGGCATCCTCAGCATCCCCACAAGTACCTGTCTGTTGCAAATACAGTGGCACGCATGGCAAGTAGGGCGCAACACACGAATACGTTGAAGCCGACACCACTACTCTTGGCCTGCAGGACTTGGCCATAGTCTGCCCGACCCTTCAGCAACAATCCTCGGCAGTACTGAAGTCAGTCAGTATCCGACGCTTGACAGCAACAGACAGATACTCGGGGGGATGCTGATGATGCTGGCCTGAGTCGAGGACTTAACAGAAGAGAAGAAGGTAGAAGGGCCTAAGCCTAGTCGATACCCAGAATGAGGAAGTATGTACATGCATGTCCTACTTATATAGGTTAAGAAGCGACATGTGGAATAAGGAATGTGGGACAACAAGGTATGCAGAGCATGTGGTTATTGTCCACAACGAATAAAATTAGAACAAGGAATGCAAAATGGGAATAGAACAATAAAAGACAGGATAATAGAATTGTGACTCAAGATGGGACAATAAGGAGTGTTTGAGTATATGTCAGGCGCCGTACATACTGACAGGCCTCGGGAAGGCCGAAGGGGTCAGACGGGTAAAGGCCAAGTCCTGCAGGCTAGAAGTAGTGGCATGGCTTCAACGTGCTCGTGCGTTGCGCCCTACTTCCCATGCTAGCCACCGATTTTGGACAGAGGGATACCCAGGAGAGTGCCGAGAGTGTTGGCCCAGGTAAAGGACTTGGGACAGGAGAGGGGAGGACAAGAAGGCGTAAACCTAGTTGATTTCCAGAACGAAGAACCATCTACATACATTGGCTACTTATATAGGCTAATAAGTGAGATGTAGAACAGAGTGGCACAAGGAATGGAGAACAATAAGGTATGAAGAACCATGTGGAGGTATTGTCCACAATGATCAGGAATAGAACAAGGAATGTGGACAACAATAGAACAATAAAGTATGGCCGAGGACAAAAGAGTGAGTGAGAATAGAACAATGAGAGTGGCAGAGCATAAAACAATAGGGCCACTGCCGAGTGGCAACAAGGAGTGAATGTCCCAAAGGTAAACAGACAAGGGGAAGGATAGGGAATGAAGGAATGACAAAGGATAGAGGGGACAGGATGAGGAAAGTAAACCAAATGATGAGCCAAATGTACCGGACCGAGGCCATATACTGGCGAGGGATGCCTTATCACTGGTGTGTGGGACTAAAAGGCAAGGGTTGTTTGGTCGGTACTACCGAGTGAACCAGAGCTTGGTATCCGGGGCTTGACAGTATAAAACAATAGAGTCATGTCCGAGGATAATACAAGGACAGGAAGTCCCGAGGTGAAACGGACCAAGGAGTGTGGATGGCAGATGTACCGACCCGAGACCGGTGCACCAAGCATTATGCATGTGGCATGGACACTTGGTCGTGGATATAGGATGGTTGTTCGGTCAGTACTGCTGGCAGATGGGTCTTGGTACATGGACTTGACAATTTCCCTCTTCCACTCTCTAGTATTGAAGCTCTTGTTGTTGCTGACATTAGCTCAAGACTATTATATCCCTACAACACCCTATCATGGATGTTGATCTCCTACAACAAATTCTTGCAGGCCTGCAGCAAAACAATGCAGACCTGACTGCAATGGTGAATAACCAGACATATCACCTTAACCAACACCTAGCGTCTGTCAGGGGATGACCTCTCCAAAGCCTGAAACAAGTCCGAGATCCTATCTTGGACTCTCCAACTCCGAGGTCCTATCTTGGACTCTCCCCAACTCCGAGGTCCTATCTCGGACTCTCCCCCACTCCGAGGTCCTATCTCGAACTCCTCCAACTCCGAGGTCCTAACTTGGACTCCCACCAACTCCAAGGCTAGGAGATCCAAGTCCAAGGCTCTATCTTGGACTCTGCCTAACTCTGAGGCTAGGAGACCCAGGTCCGAGGGACCACCGAGTGAGAGATAGGAATGACCTTAGCAGGGTAACTAGAACCCGGAGTGAGCGCCCAAGCCTCGGACTTAGTACCAGGGAGTTGGCTCTACAGACTCCGATGTGTTGATTTGTAAGCTAGTGCACAGACCACTTACATAAGGGTATAAAAGAGGCTCACCAGCAGCGGGATCCTTAGACTTTCCTCTTCGGATTCCCCCTGCTTAGGTGAGGACCTCACATGTATTTAGGTAGTAGTTATAATTAACCTTCAGATTCCCCCTGCTTAGCTCGCCTCTGAGATAAACCTTGGGGCTGTAAGAGGGTTGCCCTTACAGCATCACTACAAGCCCAAACACCCCAGCTGACATCTACAACCACCTAGGGAATGGCACGGGTCACCCATGGGTCAAATGTGGGTGACCCGCACCTGACCCATGGGAAACCCGAACCTGTCAACCCATGGGTTTTTTCCCATGGGTCGACAGGTGTCAGGTGCGTGCTGCACCCACATGCATGCAGCACATATGGTGCATATGGTGCATATGACGTGTACGACATGTACCGCACGTGCAGCACGTACGGCGCATATGACGCATACAACGCATACCGTGCATGCAGCCCATACGGCGCGTACGACGCATACAACGCATGCGGCGCATATGGCATGTAAGATGCATACGACATGTACCGTGCATGCGGTGCATACGACGCATACGACATGTACCATGCGTGTGGCGCATATGGTGCGTACGATGCATACCACACATACCACGTGTTTGTTGCATTTGTGGTGTTGCGTGCATATATGGCGCTTTTGTCACATTCGGGGCATCGTGTTCATGTTGGCACATGCATGTATGCATAAGTTGCATTCATGTCGGAGTTGATGCCCCGGTGTTACGTCTTATGCCCCCAACAAACCCATACCAACCCCCACAACCACCCACCCCCATTTCTGAAACCTCCCTGACCACTGAAGGACGAACGATCACCTTCCATGGCTCCTGTTCCCGTGATGTCCATCTGAGCCCCCGCTAGTCCGATCCCGATTCCCATGACCAAGGTTCCACATCTTGATAACCGACATGCAAGTCTATTGTGTACCTTACTCCCTTATTCTTCTTTCCTATTGACCCCTTGTACTCCCTTTCTCCATGTTTTATGACCAGCAAAGTGTTGTGACGAAATATTATTGAGTGGCATTGTACACATTTCCTACACTAAAGCTGTAATATCTCCCCCAATCACTCCCAGATCAATGTGCAACTCTGCACCAAGGTTCTATACATCACAAGGAACCTATATGAATATTTACAGGATTTTAGAGAAATGTTTTGTGTAATTCTATGTACCCAGCCTCATACCCAGCTAGCCCCATGGTCTGGAAGAGCAGTTATTGAATGAGATACAGAAGGGGAAGCAGGGAAACAAATAGGAGGACA
>QLPG01011773.1:0-13593 GCA_003314385.1 Gomphus sp. MG54 | reverse complement strand
GCATGTCCTACTTATATAGGTTAAGAAGCGACATGTGGAATAAGGAATGTAGGACAACAAGGTATGCAGAGCATGTGGTTGTTGTCCACAACGAACAAAATTAGAATAAGGAATGCAAAGTGGGGATAGAACAATAAAAGATAGTATAATGGGATCGTGACTCGAAATGGGACAATAAGGAGTGGCCGGATATAAAACAATGGGGTCGTGTCCGAGGATAATACAAGGACGGGGAGTCCCAAGGCAAAACGAGCCGAGGAGTGCAGATGGCGAATGTGCCGAGCTGGGACCGGTGCACCAAGTGTTATGCAGGCAACGCGGGCACTTGGTCGTGGATATAGAGTAATTGCTCGGTCGGCACTGCCGGCGGATGGGTCTCGGTACGTGGACTTGACACAGGACTTGGCCATAGTCCGCCCAACCTTTCGACAACACCCCTCAGCAGTACTGAAGTCTGTCAGTATCCGACTCCTGACATCTTGGGACAAAAGAGCCAATGCCAAGATGGCTCTCAAAAGGCTAACTATGCAGGACAACTACAAAGCCACTATGTGTTTTGTGGAATTTTACAGGCTTGTGGCTTTTGTCAACTACAATGATAATGCTCTCCTCTGCAAGGCATACATGGCACTGCCAAAGCACATCAAAGACAGCCTCATCTATTTCGACAAACCCCCTACACTCGATGAACTTCATAATCATGTTCAAAGGATCGACATGAGATATTGGGAACAAAGGGCTGAACAGTCTGCAGAAGGCAGTAATGAGCCAAAGAAAGATATGAAATTAGACAAGCCTGGCAACAGATCCACCTCGGATAACTGCCAGCAAAATAATAGCCACGACAATAGCAGCAAGGACACATCTAAGAACAAGGATGGGAAAGTGCCTCAGCCCAATCCACCTAAGTACACTAAGACCCTCAGCAAAGATGGCAAGCTTCTCCCAACTGAACGACAAAGATGCATGGACAACAATCTGTGTCTCCTCTGTGCAACCAGTAATCACAAAGTGGCAACCAAAGCCAATCTGTGTCTCCTCTGTGCAACCAGTAATCACAAAGTGGCAACCAAAGCCCGTGTGACTACCACTCCCAACTCCATCTCATAGGCAGCTGAGGCCTCGGATGTCAATGCTGAGGACTCAGCAATGGCGACCAAAGACTAGTCTGCCATCCATTAGCCTCTAAGCATACTGAGAGTTGCGTTGACTTGACAGATGCTAATAGTGAGGTTTAGATCAATGCTCCTATGTCCCCATATTTTTCTTTAATTTTCCATCATCTGATTGGGTGCCAAATAATCTCGGCAACCCACCTTGCATGCTTGATTGTATCAGCATCCATTCATAGTTACCCCTTTACTTTATTCTCCTTTAGAATTTTTGATCCAGCACTGCTAAATTTGGTCATTACTGAATATATCGACATGTCTACAAGATCTTCTATCAGGACCATCTCTGTCCACCCATCTGTCTGTTGTGTTACTAGATCTGTCGGTTGGCAATATTTGGTCACCACTCACTCGCCTGCTATAATCTGTTGAGTAACAGGGTATTGGGCAGTATTACGTTCTGTCAAGCCACTAACACCTTTAGGTGCATCCCAATGGCCTCAGTCCAGTTGACACTTGCCACTGTCCCAAAAGCCTCACCCAGGATCCTGTTCTGTTGCTGGAAGCTCTGCCAATAGGCCTAGTCAATGCAACTGCCTTGTGCATGCTTGTATACCAGAATGGCTGGCAAGTTTTGTAGCTGGGACCTCTCAGTCAGCGGTGCTATTTTGGCATGTTCAGGCAAGGTCTCTTCCATCCATCCCCATCCATTCTTGTTTCATCTGTGTTGTGATGAACAGTAGAAGGAATGGGGAGAAGGGAGTGAGGGATGAGAAAAGGACAAAAATATATTTGAGCACAGATCTGATTGTATAACAAGAAAGAATAGTGTAAAATAGCATACAGAACAGGTATTAGTGAGCATACAGTGGAAAGTAGTATAGTACACAGACTTACTAGTAGTTACCGTGCAAGAGATACAAACCAGCGGTGACTTAGATGCTAAGCGCCTGGATGATCAGGAGATGTAGGGGCTGGAAGAGCCAAAATGTATGGAATACGGAAGGAGACAAAATGTATGGAATACGGAAGGAGACAAAGGGAAAGCAGATAGGAGGAGACAGAAGGAACATAGGGGAAGAGACTCATGTGCAAAGGAACAAGAATTGAAGGAACCGGGGCACATATGTGCAGTCACCGAGGACAGATGACTGAGAAACAGGAGAATGAGACACGAGACATGACTCAGAGAGGTGATAAATGTTGTAGACAAGAAGGTAAAAAAAGGGAGAAGTAGTTCTATTCAAATGGCACCACTGACAGGTGTCATATCTCTATGAAGATCTCATTGGGGCAGCCCACAGTAGGCCAACCCTGCATATGCTCCACAGAATCCATTAATTACGGATCATATTTCAGTTAGAGGATTTACTTGTATAAAGAGAAAGTAACTAGGACGAATAACACCAGTCTCTCATACCGAAAAACCCCCTACACTTATATTTGATATCTACTTGACGCACTCATGTGACGCCAAGCCGCATTGGGCCAAACAACCTCTTGTTGTCATTCAAGGCTGCGGACCCAGCGGGGATAGTTATATAGGTGCTATACATCACACTCATGCCTCTATTGACCTATTTCATTGTTGTGGATCACCCACAATAAACCTACACGACTTTCAGTCACATTGCCACCAGCTCCTCAGACCAGTGCTTACACACGATTGACCTGCCGTGCGTCGTCTGCGTAAGAGCATATAACTACATAGAATATTAGCCACACATCCCATAGCTACAATTCTTTGTACCATAGTAGCTAGTCCATCTACCAACCAATATTCCCCATCACAGTTTTTAAGAATCTGTTCCATATATTTGCATTTATACTCTCACAACTCTTTTCTGTTCTTTATGACTAGAAACTGACACGTTTAGTAGATGATGGGATGTCTACCTAAAAGGGGGGGTGGCAACTAGCTAGATACACTTTGAACTATGCAATCTCCCCTCTATTTTACATCCCTCTCCCGAAAACCCCATTCTATTTTCTGTCCAATTTTTCCATCTTGACCTTAACTCCTATCTATCCTGACCCTACATCATCCCGACACCCTACTCCCCACCCTATGATCACACCCACTCCCAAATACATTCCCCCTAATCACTACCCTCTTTTTCTCATTATAGAATCTGCTGAACATCCTGGCAGGTTCACTTGTTCCTTTTCTTCCCTTATGACTTTATCTTCTTCCTTCTTCACTCTTTTCCACCAATATATATATATATATAAACTACTTCAGACTATCACTCTCCTGACCCCCCTCCATGTCATCATCCTCCCTCTGTTTTCCCTGTTCCATTCCATCCACCTCTTCATCTTCATCATCCTTCAGCTCATCCTCCTCCCTTATCAAATCTCCTGCATCCCCAGGACCTCCTGGATCCCTCTCCACTATGAGGAGCAGGATGTTAATTATCCTCTCCTGACCCCTCAGGAGTGCCTCCAGCAGCTCCACCACCTGCCTTCCTCACGACAACTGGGCCCATAGAACTTGGACTGTGGGCGTCCTCCTGCTCGGTGTCAAGACCATGATACTGAGCCCTGGTTCATTCGGTAATACCAACCGACCAACCGACCTTTACCCATATTATCCTCACTATCACACAGTCTTGGCTCGGTACACCCGGTACATCATCTAGATTACTTCTCCCATCCTATACTGTTCCACCCCTCACTATCCTCCCATCCCCTCACCTGTTCCCCCCTGAACATGTGATAACCACTCATTATCTTGGTCACAGCCCTATTGTTTTATCTTCGGTTGTCCTCTATTGTTCTATTCTCACCCACTCCTTCATTATTGTATTCTCAGCCAAATTCCATTATTGTAATCCCACTTACATTCCTTATTCTATTCTTGATCACTGTGGACAATGCCTCCACATGGTTTTTCATACCTTATTGTTCTCCATTCCTTATGCCACCCTGTTCCACATCTTGCTTCTTAACCTATATCACTAGCAAGATGTATGTAGATAGTTCCTCACTCAGAATATCAACTTGGTTTGCACCCTCTCATCTGCCCCTTCCCTGTCTAAAGTCCTTCACTCAAGCCAACATCCTCAGCACCTTTGTGAGCCTCTCTCCTGTCTAAATCAGTGGCATGCATGGAACGGCAGGGCACAATGTATGAGCATGTTGAAGCCTAGCCACCCTGAAACAGTCAGCAGGACTTGACCAACTCCTTGGCTTTACCAAGTTGTAACAGTATATTCTGAGTGACACTGCTTTCTGTGCCACCTCTGTTCTTACAATCATGCCCCCATGTACTAGATCAGCAGCCCGCATGGATGACAATCGGCTTACCCCCACAGTAAATCAATAAAGGGAGCGTAAAGCCTCTGGCACCCCACCCCTTCTAATCGGGTATACCTCGCCAACAATAGAACTGCAGCATCTCGCCTCCCCCTTCAAGCAAGAACCATGCATCGAAGAGGTTGTTGACGACGATATTGAATATGAAGATTTTGACAACAATGATCCAGAGCCCCATCCAGCAGAGGATGAACCCAGTTCAGCACATTATGACTCAGAGGCTGAAACCGAGGAACAGCCTCAGCACCACTGACAGGCAAATACACCTGAACCTCCTTGCACTCCAGTAGCCACACCTCCCCAACCTGCGGTTGCACCCTGTTAGCCTGTGGTCGCACCTCTGCAACCCATGGCCGCACCCCCTCCATCCATGGTTGTACCATCGCAGGCAGGCAAGCTCCCCGAGCCAGACCACCCCCACAGGGTAGGCAGCTCTGCAGGCTGGGCCACTTCCTAGGCCTAGGGCCCCCATAAACCCGGCCAACAATAATGACCTCTTCAACACCATTCTCAAACTTGGCAGAACTGCCCAGAATCACTGACAAGATGGTCAAGCTGCCAGGATTTGAGAACGAGAACCCTTCAATGGGACCAACCTAAAGAAGTTAAAGGGTTTCATCTTCCTTTACAGAATGAATTTCCACACCTGGCCTAACTTGTTCCCCGACAATAGGCAAAAAGTCAATTACATGGTCTCCTACCTGAAAGGAATGGCTCTGCAATGTTTTGAGCCCTACCAGACAGATAATCCCAATATGAAACCCTGCTGGACCAGCAATTTGGAGATTTTTATCAATGAGTTACAGATTAACTTCAGCTCTTGGGACAAAAGAGCCAATGCTGAAATGGCCCTCACAAAGCTAATTATGCAGGACAACCACAAAGCCACTAGGTTTTTTGTGGAAATTTACAGGCTTGCAGCTTTTGTCGACCACAACAACAATGCTCTCCTCCACAAGGCATACATGGCACTGCCAAAGCATATCAAAGACGGCCTCATCCATTTTGATAAACCCCATACACTCAACGAACTTCAAAATCATGTTCAGATGATCAACATGAGGTATTGGGAACAAAAGGCTGAACAGTGTGTGGAGGGCAGTAATGAGCCAAAGAAAGATATATGATCGGACAAGCCTGGCAACAGATCCACCTCAGACAACCGCAGCAACATAACAACAGCAATAACAGCAGCAAGGACATGACCAAGAACAAGGACAGGAAAACACCCCCACCAAACCCTGAGTGCGCTAAGACCCTTGGGAAGGATGGCAAACTTCTCCCGACTGAACGACAAAGATGCATGGACCACAACCTGTGTCTCCTCTGTGCTGCCAGTAATTACAAAGTTGCTGAATGCCCTAAGGTAACCAAAACCTGCTCTACTGTCAGGATTCGGTGACGCTGAGATATTGGTTAAGTCTTGCAAACTGTTTTGGAGTGGCTAGGCTTCAATGTGCTCATGCATTGCGCCCTGCTGTTCCATGCGTGCCACTAATTTGGATAGTGAGAGGAGCCTCGAGAGGATGCCGAGGGCGTCGGCTCGAGCAAATGACTTTAGATATAGGAAGCGGACAAAGGGGTGTGAATCAATCGATATTCTGAGTGAGGAATTATCTACATACATCCCGCTACTTATATAGTTAAGAAGCAAGATGTGGAACAGGGTGGCGTAAAGAATGGAGACAATAAGGTATGAAGTAACCACATGGGGGCATTGTCCTCAGTGATCAGAAATAGAATAAGGAATGTAAGCAGAATTAGAATAATAGAGTATGGCTGAGAATAAGATAATGAAATGGTGGGTGGGAATAGAACAATAGAGGATGGGCCAAGATAAAACAATGGCAGTGGCCAGGACAATGAGTGGCCGCCATGTTGTTCGGGGGAAACAGGTTAAGGAGTGGATAGGGGGTGAAGGAACAATGAAGAGGGATGGATGAGAGGAGTGGTCCATACGATATACCAGGTGTACTGAGCCGAGGCCGTGCGGTAGTGCGAGATGATGTGGGTAAGGGCCGGTTGGTTGGTATTACCAAGTGAGTTGGTACTCGGTGTTGCAGGCTTGACATTGACTACCACTCCTGACTCCATCTCACAAACATCTAATGCCTCAGACCTCAATGCTAAGGACTCAGCAATGGTGACCGAAGACTAAAGTCTGCTATCTGTTAGCCTCTGGGCACACTAAGAGTTGCGTTGACTTGGCAGATGCTAGTAGTGAGGTTTAGATCAATGCTCATATGTCCCCATACTCTCTTTTTTTATCTTCCAACATCTGATTGGTTACTGAACATTTCCGGCAACCCACCTTGATGCTTGATCGCATCAGCATCCCTTCATAGTTACCCTGTTATTTTATTTAGAATTCTTTGATCCAGTACACCTCATTTGGTCACCACTGAATACATAGACATGTCACTAGATCTTCCGTCCAGACCATAGCTGTCCAACTATCCATCTGTCACATCACTAGATCCGTTGGTCAGCAATATTTGGTCACAACTTGCTTACCCACTATAATCTGTTGATTAACAGGGTATTGGGCAGTACTACATTCCATTATACCACTAACACTTTTAGGTGTGTCCCAATGGCCTTGGTCCAGTTGGCACTTGCCACTGCTCCAAAAGCCTCACCCAGGATCCTGTGCCATCACTGGAAGCTTTGCCAATAGCCCTAGTCAATGCAACTGCCTCATGCATAAGGAAATGCATGGGTCAGGCCAACCCACACAGGTCAGGCCAACCCGGACAGGTCACCGGGTCGGGTGTCCTTGGGTATGGGTGCAGGTCAAGCCGCAAGCACCCATGACCCAGGCCCAACCCAGGGCATCAACTCCAACACAAACACAACTTACGCGTATGCGCATGTGCCAACACGAACGCAATGCCCCAAACATGACGAAAGTGCCGTATGTGCACCCGACACCATGAATGCGATGAATGTGCCATACGAGTCATACATGCCATACATGCTGTACGCGCCGCACATGTCGTACACACCACAGGCACCATATGCGCCGTACGCACCACACACGCCATATGCATCGTACACCATATGCGCAGTACATGTCATATGCTGTATGCGCAGTACGCATCGTATGCCGTATGCACAGTACATGTCATACACCATATGCACAGTACATGTCATACACCATATGCACAGTATGTGTCATATGCCATATGCGCAGTATGTGTCATATGCCATATGTGCAGTATGCGCCGCATGCGTGCAGGTGTGGCGTGCACCCAACACCTGTCGACCCATGGGAAAAAACCCATGGGTTGATGGGTTCGGATTTCCCATGGGTTGGGTGTGGGTCACCCACATTTGATCCGTGGGTGACCCATGCCCTTCCCCACTCATGCATGCTTGTATACCAACAGCTAGCAAGTTTTTAGCTGGGACCTCCCGGTCAGTGGCACCATTTGGCATGTTTGGCCAAGGTCTCTTCCGTCCATCCCCATCCATTCTTGTCTCAATACTTCATACATTCACATCAACATACTCTTACCACTCCTTCCATTAAGGCCAGTACCTGTAGTAGACTATGGGATGTCTACCTAAAAAGGGGGGGTGGCGACTAACTAGAAACATTTCGAACTACACAAACCACCCTCCCGAAAGTGTCCCTCTCCCAAAATCCTTTCCCATTCACTCCCTGTCCTGACCCCTTACGAAAACAACCCCTCTTCACCTCCATTAATCTTGACCCAATCTGCCAAAAAACCCAGCATGTTCACTTGTTTCCTATCTCCTCATAAAATTTTATTTTTATTTTCACCCAAAAAACAATAGCACTCTCTATTCACAATCATCTTTCAAAGTCTCTCCTCATTCTTTTCCTTATCCTCTCCACCATCATCATCCTTCAACTGGTCCTCCCCTGGACTCTCACCTCCATCCAACTCTTCTGGAACTCCCATAGTACCCGGTATTCCCAAATCTATACACCAGTCCTCACCCAACAGGGCCACAGTATGACTTATGTACTCAATCCCTTCTAATATTCGAAGAAACACCCTGGTCATCCTTGCCTGCCCCTGTAGGAAGTCCTCCTAGATCTCTGCACCATGCCAAGACACCAACTCTTCTGGCTGTCAGACATCCACAGTCATTGATCTACCGCTTAGCCTCAGGGCCATCAGCCACTTGCTTGGCCACATCGTGACAGCCTGTTATAAACCAACTCAGACCACTCTCCAAAACACTTTCCACGAACCCGACCGGAAAGCCATGGTGTCCGACCCCGACACTTTCCACAACTTCGGAAAATAAGGTTCCACACTTAGATAACCTTAAACTGACACATACCTCACCCCTTGTTCTCACCCCCCATTTAGACCCTTGTATTTTTCCCATTCCCTTGTCTTTAAGATAGTACAAGGACGCACATGTATATAAACCACTAGTTGACTGGACTATTTGCCAGTACAAATATCGAATTAGTTCTGCATCATAGTTCCGTTTCAGTTCTGGTAACTTTCCGACTTTCTGAAATTAGGGACAGATGATCGAGGAGGGCGCAACACATAAGTTGAAGCCAGTCCCTGCCACCTTGCACCACTCAAACGACTAGTCGACCTACCTAAACTGCGAACAGTCCAAAACTCCGCGCACTTCTACCCTTCCATCCCTCTGCCCAAACCAACCTCCATAATCTGAATACCTCAGAAACACGGAACTCCAAAGGATGCTGAGGATCCTCGGAAAAGATTCTAGAAAATTAGCTAAGCACCGGATACGCAATCTTAACATGGCCCTTCTCAGCCTCTTCATCAGCTGCTCCTCTTCTTGTTCTTCTTCCATTTCCTCCCTTTGGATCTGCTCTTCCTGTCAAGCCCGCAACACCGAGTACCGACTTACTCGGGAATACCGACCAACCGACCCTCACCCGCATTATCTCGCACCACCGCTCGACCTCGACTCGGTACATCCGGTACATCGTATGGACCACTCCCCTCATACACCCCCTTCCATTGTTCCTTCAACCCCCTATCCACTCCTTTACCCGTTTCCTCCAAACAACATGACAGCCACTCATTGTCTTGGCCTTTGCCATTGTTTTATCTTAGGCCGCCCTCTATTGTTCTATTCCCGCCCACCATTTCATTATCTTATTCTCAGCCATACTCTATTATTCTAATACCACCTATATTCCTTATTCTATTTCTGACCACTGTGGACAATGCCTCCATGTGGTTGCCTCATACCTTATTGTTTCCATTCCTTACGCCACCCTGTTCCACATCTTGCTTCTTAACTATAAAAGTAGCGGGATGTATGTAGATAGTTCTTCACTCAGAATATCGATTTATTCGCACCCCTTTTTGTCCGCTCCCTATTCCTAAAGTCCTTCGCTCGAGCCGACGCCCCCGGCATCCCTCAAGGTTCCTCTCGCTATCCAAATTAGTGGCACACACGGAACAGCAGGGCGCAACGCAAGAGCACGTTGAAGCCTAGCCACCCCGTAACGGTTTGCAGGACTTAACCGATACCTCGGCGTCACCGAATCTTGACACTTCCTCACTCTCCCTCTCCGACTCCACCTCTTCCTGACTTTTAACCTTGTGCTGCCGAGGTGCCACCAGGCTGCACTTCACATGGCAGGTGTTGCATCGCCCACATGCTGCCCCTACATTACTCACTAGACAACTCTCCTCATGTTCCTTGCAATGATCGCAAGGAGGACAGAGGGAAGGCAATCATTCTTGGGTCGGCTTCTTTTTGGCTAATAAAAAAAATCAGTCAACAAAATAAAACAAAATAAATTCCCACATACCCTGGCCCCCATCAGCACTCCCCTCATGTTTGTTTCCTTAGTAGGCCCTGCTGCTGTACTCCTACCCCTCTTACAGAGCAAACCCTCCGGTCTTCCCAAACCCTCAGAAGCCCTCGCAGCACTAGCACCCTTGCTTTCAGGAACCTTATCCTGTTTCCCTGCATTTGGAGGAGGTCCTGTCTCAGTTGCATCCTCAAGGCCCCAGTTCTCTGCCTGTTTTGCCAATTCCTCCTGATCCCTCTTGGCTGCTTCAGCAGTAGCATTGGCCACTTTCCTATTGGCCTCTTCCCTCTCTGCTGCTAATTTAGCAGCCACTTTTGCCACGTCCTCATCCTCTCTTTTCTTGGCTTCAGCCTTGGCAATTTGGGTGGCCTCAGCCTCTTGGTTCTGCTACCTCTCCAACCTTTTCCTCTCCATCTCAGCTTTGTGCACATTGTTCTCATCCATTTCGTAACCCATCTTGTTGTAGTAGACAGTGATATGATATGCATATTGATGGAAGCAAGGGTCACATTTGGGCGCCCCTAAACCTTTTGTGATGTCACATTAAGGCATCAGAACCTCATATTCAATCCCCATGCACCAGCTTCATGGGTTCAGCTGCTAAGGGGGGGATACTGTCAAGACCATGATACCAAGCTCTGGTTCATTTAGTAATACCAACCGACCAACCGACCTTTACCCATATTATCCTCACTATCACACGGTCTTAGCTCGGTACACCCGGTACATCATCTAGATTACTTCTCCCATCCTATCCATTCTGCCCCTCACTATCCTCCCATCCCCTCACCCGTTCCCCCCCAAACATGTGATAACCACTTATTATCTTGGTCACAGCCCTATTGTTTTATCTTCGGTCATCCTCTATTGTTCTATTCTCACCCACTCCTTCATTATTGTATTCTCAGCCATATTCCATTATTCTAATCCTGCTTACATTCCTTATTCTATTCTTGATCACTGTGGACAATGCCTCCACATGGTTTTTCATACCTTATTGTTCTCCATTCCTTACACCACCCTGTTCCACATCTTGCTTCTTAACCTATATAAGTGTAGATAGTTCCTCACTCAGAATATCAACTTGGTTTGCACCCTCTCATCTGCCCCTTCCCTGTCTAAAGTCCTTCACTCAAGCCGACATTCTTGGCACCTTCACGAGTCTCTCTCCTGTCTAAATCAGTGGCATGCACAGAAACGCATGAGCATGTTGAAGCCTAGCCACTTCAAAATGGTCTGCAGGACTTGACCAACTCCTCAGCTTTACCGAGTCGTAACACTTAGCTGCATAGTACAGGCCAATCTCAGCCTCTTTCTCAGTGGTTCCTTCACCTCCTCATGCTCTTCCTCATCACCCTAAGTTTCCCCCTCACTTGTATTGACCCCCTCACTTTCCACCTCCATCTCCTTGTCATCCTGAATAAAGGGGTGACTTTTTGCCCTTGAAGCCCATGGTACAGCAAGATTACACCGTACCTAGCACTTTTACATATTTGGTAGGCAGCCCCTGGTCCTGGGATACTGCACTCATGGTTCCACTTCTTATACTCCTTGCAAGGAGGATGGAGGGTCGGAGACCACTTCTCAGGGGTCGCCTTGTGCTATTTAAAAAAAAAAAGAAATCAATAAAAAAAAAAACACATTCAAAAAACATCACCACTCACCTTGGCCCCTCCCAGCCATTCGCTCCTTCCTCTTCTCTCTTTCCTAGGCCCCATGCTCGACCCTGCCCCCATGCTTCTCCCCCTCTTCCACACTAGAGCCTTCAGGACTCCTGAGAATTTGGGAACCCTCATGGCCTTGACATCCTACGCTTTGGGTGTTGCATTATGATCCTGCATGCACTGAGGGTTTTCCTCCCCATGGTTGTTTTCAGGACCTCCATGTCCATTTGAATGGCTGTTCCACCCTGTAGCTTTTCAGCCTGTAGCTTTTAAGCCTGATGGGCCACCTCATCATCCACCATATGTGTTACCACCACCATAGCTTGTTTGGCTGCTTCCTTTGCAGCCACCAGAGCCACCTGGTCATCGGCCAGCTTCTTCATCTTGGCCACCTTAGCCATGGCCTCCTCTTCCTCTTTCTGGTTCCTTTTGCCTCCTCTTGTTCCCACTTCTTTGCCTCAGCTTTGGCTTTAGCCACCTCTTTGGCAACCCACACAGCCTCTGCCTCCTTGTGGTCCCATTGTCATTTGGCCCATTGCTCCTGCATTTTGGCCATGAGTTTCTCATCTTCATCCATTTCATGGCCTATTTTTTCTTGTGGTTACTGATAGGAGCCTGGCAATTTGTTGAATGGATTGATGCAGACACATTGAGGGCACTACACCCCAAACCTCCAGGTGATGTCACTTTAGGTATCCCAAACCCTATTTTTGATCTCTGCCTACTGGCTTCATGGGTTCAGCTACTAAAGGGGATACTGTCAAGCACACATACTGACTACCTGATACCTTGATGAGATTATGAGCAAATATGCAGTAGGATTGAAGATTTCTCTGGCAGTCTATTTATTTATCTCCTCAGTGTAGTCAACCACTAATGTATATTCAAGGAATATACCTATTTATTTATCTTACAGAGTAAAAATGAACAGGAAAATTAGCCCGGATACTACATCAATGTACTATACAATTCACCTCCTCAGTATAGTCAACCACTGAGGAGGGAAGTATGTGCGAGCGATGTTTCACCCATACATATACTAGAGCCAGCTCCTGATGTAGGGTGCAAACTTGCATCTCACCCCTGAGAGACCAATCTCAATATATTGTAATAATATATCGATTTCAGTATCATTCTGTGCGCTTTTGAATTCTTATTTTTTCTCACTTTAATTTGTATTTTTACCCTCAATATTGAGGGTGTTATTTATTATTTACTATGTATGATACTTACGGGCACTTGTCCACACGTGACGCGAGCGTGGCCGGCTCCCTGGATTGGGACCAGCAGCCTGGCTCAAACCTTCGATAGGGTCAAGGGCCGGTTGCAGGGTATATGCGGGTGAAACACAACCCGCGCATGCCTCCCTCCTCAGTTGTTGACTACACTGAGGAGGTGAGTTATATAGTATATTGTACAAGCCTTTAAGGCTAATTTCCTTGTTCTTTTTGTAAGATAAAATTAAATAGGTATATTTTCCGAATATACACTCAGTTGTTGACTACACTGAGGAGATAAAATTAAATAGATTGCCTATAAATTCTTCAAACCTACTGCAATTTGCTCACAATCTCATCAAGGTTATGGGCCCCGCAGATCAAACAGAGAAAGTCCCATTGACTATGGGGAGACTATCTACAGATGGATCAAATTGGTCTCTGTGGAGAGCTCAACTCATGAGTTACTTTGAGTCTAAAAATCTATTGAAACA
>QLPG01011762.1:0-10354 GCA_003314385.1 Gomphus sp. MG54 | reverse complement strand
AGTTGATAAAAGGGGAATCAGATTTGTTTCCAAGTTATTTAAGCTCCAAGAAATTAATGAAATTTTCAAGTGAGTTAAAATTACTCCCTCACCCACCACCATTTACACACGAGTATTACAGCATTGCTGAGTACAACTATCAAATTTGACTCTGATCAGAATTCCAATTTCTACCACACATATATTCACAGTATAACAAACAAATCAATCAAGGTGTTTTCCCCTGCCCACTGCTCAACTCAGATTCCATACATAAGAATGGTTACATGATCCTCGGAGAAGAATCATTAGAGAATGAGGGATATGTCATGAAATCTCCAAATAATGCTGATCCTTTTTACAAAGGAGTAACTATCTTTTATGGGGATGATATTTTATCACCTAGGCAAACTATTGTCCAGCGGTAGAAGGTATGATTCTCTATATGCATGTTCTAACAGATATTATTAACCATGCACACAGCACACAGGTTTGCTGTATGAGGATCACTCTCACACCCACAGCTATCTTGCCACCATACCTTTTTCAGTTTCAAGTAAGTGTGCGTTCCCATCTTCCAGGATCATGATCACCAAGCACTGTAACAGACTGCAAGCAGATGCAATTGAGGTGTTACAAGTTTTGAAATTTATCATCTGCCACAGACTGATCTCCGGTCAACTACCAGTTGCCTTTTCTGGTTAAGAACTCGAAAATGACACACCAGGCGCTGACGATGATCAGGGAGCTTTAGAATACATACAGGGATTATATGATACTGTGGCTACATGTGTGTTTACAAGATAGACTTTTTCTTGTAATTTTCTTGTAATTTTACTATCGTGAAGCCCGGCCCCAGTCAAAGCTCGGCCCAGGATTTGTATAGCCGAACTGAATCCCGGCCCTGACAACACTACCCAGGAAATCTATCCTTTGATCATAAGATGAATCCAAAATTAGGACTCGCCGGCATATGAGTGCCTTCGGAAGTATTAACCTGAAATACTTACTCCTATACCAGTCAGGCGATTCAGGCTTAGATCTGTCACTGCGCCATGTCTGTGCCACCTTCTTCCCCTGACCCTACTCAATATTTTGTCTAATATACATTCGGGGTCTATCAATCGGATGATTTCAACTAGCGCCTTCCTCTCGAGTGTTTTGCGGTCTTCTTTGAGACATCCTTGCCGAATATTTCGTCCAATATAGATTCTAGGCAAGGGGGAGTTATGAGTGTGAACCTCCTGTACCAAGTTTTAAATGAGCCCTCACGCAACAATTGGTCGCGGTTCATGCCACTCTTTCGTCCCCTAGAGGATATCCTATGAATAACAAGAACTTGGTTTTCATGGATTCAGAGGTTGCGCTCACCTTATGTTTCTTTCTCTTGCTGCTGCACATCGCAATGCATCTCTAATCCCTAACTCCATTCCATCCGATCGGCTTAAAGGCTCTTCACGAGTCACTAGGGTTAAAAACCCTTCCTTTACCCATTGATCATACTCATACTTTCTTCCGTATTCTATTTTGTCGATTGGCGACGGGAACTCATCAATGTCACTGAGTGTTCGAATGGCCATCGCGCGAATTTCGGTCATTTCCCACATGGCTGCCAACTTCAGGATTGAAATCCACTCTGTATAACCCCAGGATTTCATGAAGGTTGTGTACTTCATCGTTCTTGTGAAATTATTTTTTGATGACATATTGTGAGCTACTCGTGTGAAGGACAATACTCACAATGGATACAATAGAGCCAGGAGATGTTCAAATTCGGTGCTTGTTACCCCAAAAAGACGAATGGGGTTGTCTTCTCTCAGGCCCTCCCCTTGATCCCCAGTCTCACCAGTAGGAAGTGAGAACATGTCTGAGAAGACAATGGAGCTGTGCTCCAACATAAAGCCTGGAACTTTGAACAACTTATTTCCAACCTGTGGGACCACGTAAGGTGTACTTTTGAAAAGGCAGTAATTTAATGACCATAAACTCACAAGAAATATGACACCATCCTTGAAATAATACACACAGTGACGTTCGGGTCTAGGAAATCTCGTAGAGTTCGCGACATCTTTCTTGAACAAGGGGGGTGATAAGGAGCGTTCTACCGACATTTTGTACTCTTCGGTATATACCTGTAAAATAACACCCTCGTTAGAATAAACAAGACGACGATTAGGGGGTCCAGTAGGTGTTGGTACTTGGATGCCCTCTTCCTGCGTGGCGTTTAGTGATTACGGTTGAGAGAGTTCTTTGTAGAAAAAAAAAAGATTAGGCTACAAATTTTGATATTGTTATTGAATCATATGGCGTTTACATATTGATTTACATAACAAATTACAATCTTCAAGTTAGACCGAGCTTGGAACTCAACGCGTGCTGAGAGTGCAGAGAGGCATCAAAAAAATCATAATCCCACAATTCCGACCACCGATTTCGCGGCGTAATTTTTCCATCTTTCCCTAATCTGGACGGTTCGTCACATAATGACTCCGTTGAAGTCTCAAAACCTAATCCGAAACACATTCTAAATTCCCCCATAATAATGCATCCAAACACATGATGGGAAGGAAGTTTTATGAGTTTAGGACCATCCCTCATAATGATGGCACAGTATCTTGAGATAATTATTCAGAAGACCCCTGATAAACAAAAAATCATGAGTCACAGTTGGGTCTTACTAATACATCCCAGGGGGTGGTGGGAGGTGGTTTCATAATTATGCACACAAATATGCTCTCTTTCTATCTGTATAGTAAACCTGTTAAGTCTATGATTTATATCTCTTTCTGCTTAGAATTTCATGCTATATCACATAAAAATCTGATCCATGCTTAGAAAAAATATCAATAGTATACCTCAGTGAATAAAATACCCTGCAAGTTATCACCTTTAAATCATATATGTATACTACCTATTTCTAATATATGTTATGATCTTGCTAACAAGATCCAATCCTGCTTAGTCATCTTGTTTAACCAATCATTCTCCTCTTTGACATGGCTTCAATGTGCTTGCATTGTGTTGGTCAAAGATAAAATAAGTGTTTCCTTGATTGTTATCATCGCTACCAAAGGTATAAAGCTACTCCTCTTTCTTGATCAGCATTTATATAAGCATTTACATATATAAGCAGCTCCCCTGGTCATGTATGTATAAGCAACTTTCTCACCTAGTCATGTGACTGGTGGTGAACCAATCACATGACCAGCTCAAATGCCTCTTCCAAAATAAGAAGACATAGCAGCATTGATCTGAGCCTCACTACTGGCATCTGCCGAGTCAATGCAACTCTCGGTGTGCTTAGAGGCCAATGGGTGGCAACCTAGTTCTCGGTTGCCATTGCTGAATCTTCAGCATTAGCATCCGGGGCATCAGTTGCCTGGGGGATGGAGTTGGGAGTGGTAGTTGCATGGGTTTTGGTTGCTTTAGGGCACCTGGCAATTTTGTGATTTTTTGAGGCACAAAAGAGACACAGGTTGTTGACTATGCATCTCTGTTGTTTGGTTGGGAGGAGCTTGCCATCCTTGCCAAGGATTTTGGTGAACTCAGATTGATTGGACTGGAATTGTTTACTGTCCTCGTTCTTTGACATGTTTTTGTTACTGCTATTATTTCATGAGGGCATAATTATAAGTAAGGCATGGGAAGTAGTTTGAATCTGGGTATACTGTCAAGCTTTAGGAATGCCAAGATGTCGGATGGGAATGGCCAAGTCCTGCAGGCTGGAAGTAGTGGCTTTAGCTTTAATGTACTCGTGTGTTGTGCCCTACTCTTCCATGTGTGCCACTGATTTGCAACAGATGGGATACTTGGGAGGATGCTAATGATGCCAGCCCAAGTAGAGGACTTAACAGAGGAGGAGGGAGAAGGGCCTAAGCCTGGTTGATACCCAGAATGAGGAAATATATACATGCATGCCCTACTTATATAGGTTTAAGAGGTGACATGTGGAATAAAGAATGTGGGACAATAAGGTATGCAGAGCATGTGGGTATTGTCCATAACAAGTAAATTTAGAATAAAGGGATGTAAACGGAAATAGAACAATAAAAGATAGAATAATAGAAATGTGACCAAGGATAGGACAATAGGGAGTGCCTAACTATAAAACAATGGTTGCAACTGAAGATAAAACAAGGACAGGAAGTCCCAAGGTGAGGTGGATTGAGGAATGAGGAGTAGGCATGGTGGGATTAATAGATGGTGAGTGGCATAGAGTACATGAGGGGTAATGGTTAAGGAATGTGGGTGGTGGATGTGCTGAGCCGAAACTGGTGTACCAAGTGACGTGCATGTGGCATGGACACTTGTATGTGGACATAGGATGACTACTCGGTTAGCACTGCCAAATTACTGGGGTCTCGGTACATGTACTTGACACAACCTCTGATACTACTTACCTGGCAACTGATACCTCAGAAACCAAAGCTGAGGAATCTGCCAAGGTGCCCAAGAACTAGTCAGCCATCCATTAGCCTCTAAGCACACTGAGAGTTGCATTGACTCAGAAAGTGCCAGTAGTGAGGTTACAATCAATGCTTCTATTCCTTTTCCTTTTCTTTAATAATCCTTCTATCTTTTAATTTATTGCCAAACTCCTTGGTAGTCCCTCTTACATGCTTGATTGATTCAGGTTTTGTTTCCAATTCCCCTAAAAATTCTTCATTTGGTACTACTAATTCGGTCATTACTGAATCTGTAGATATGTCTGCTAGATTCTCATCAGGACAATTTCGGTCTGTCTATCCATATGTCATGTCACTAGATTAGTCAGTCAGCAAAACTTGGCCACAACCAGCTCACATACTGCAATCCATTGATTGAAAGGGTATTGGGCAGTACTACATTCCAAAACACCACTATCAAATACCACTATCATCTCTAGGTACATCCCTAAAGCCTTGTTCCATCCAGCATCTGCCCCTGCTCCAATAGCCTCAACCTAGATCCTCTCCAAAGCTGGAAGCTCTGTAAATAAGCCTTAGTCAATACACCTGCCTTTGTACATGCTTGTAAACCAGAAGGCTGGAAAGCTTTTAGCTGGGACCTCTGTTTCAAGTACACATACCAAGACTCCGGTAATTTGGCAGTGCTGACTGAACAGTCATCCTATGTCCACATACAAGTGTCCATGCCGCATGCATGTCACTTGGTATGCTAGTTTTGGCTCAGCACATCCATCACCTATATTCCTTAACCATTACCCCTCACATACTCTACACCACTCACCATCCATTAATCCCACCATGCCTACTCCTCATTCCTCAATCTGCCTCACCTTGGGACTTCCTGTCCTTGTTTTATCTTCGGTCGCAACCATTGTTTTATAGTCGGGCACTCCCTATTATCCTATCCTTGGTCATATTTCTATTATTCTATTTCCATTTGCATCCCTTCATTCTAAATTTACCCATTGTGGACAATACCCACATGCTCTGCATACCTTATTGTCTCACATTCCTTATTCCACATGTCACTGTCAAGTTTCGGTTACTGACGGACTTCGGTACTGCCAAGGGGTGTTGTTGAAAGGTTGGGCAGACTATGGCCAAGTTCTGCAGGCCAAGAGCAGTGGCATTGGCTTCAACATACTCGTGAGTTGTGTAGAGGAATGAGCTTAATATATATGATTGCAACTTTAGTAGGTGCACAAGGAACACACAGACTAGCAAAAGAATTCCTCAGTGTGTGTGGTCAACACTCAGTTTTATAGAAGATAACTACCTAGCAAAAGAACTACAAGAAATTAGTTTGTATTGTACACTAAAATTATATTGCTCACTTCCTCAGTGTGTGTAGTCAACACTGAGGAGGAAATACTACTCTACGTGAATGCGCGCAAATAGTATGAGCCGGTGACATCATAAATGACCGCAACTTCAAGTTTTCAGGATCGCTCGCGAGGCTCCAACGGAGTTTGAACATCGATGTCGCGTCGCCTAAAATATAATAATACATCTTTTTAAGCCTCAAAAAATAAAAGAAAAATAAGAGAAAAATAAAAGGAAAATATACCGCTAGTTCCTTGTCAAAAATAACGAAGGGTGTCAAGAGTTTTGACTATATTTGGCTTGATTTGTCAGAATAAACCCAACACACCCCCTCAAGCCTAATATAAGTTTAATTTTTCTGTGATCATCTTCACTTTCGGGCCGGGTAGACCTTTAGTAAGGATGTCCGCTGGCATTTGGTCAGTCGGTAGATATTGAACGATAATGTCATTATTTTTGAGCGAGTTGCGTATGAAATAGAGTCGGAGGTCAAAGTGTTTCGTTCGCGCATGTTGTTGATTACCGTGTGTAATGGCAATAGCGGATTGATTATCGCAATGGATCTTGATTGGGCAATGGATAGGTTGAAATATTTTGGTGATTAAGTGGCGCATCCAAAGTGCTTCTTTAGTTGCGTGTGTAAGAGCTATGAATTCCGCTTTGGTCGAAGACAATGCTACAATGGATTGCTTTTGACAACTCCAGGAGATCGATCCACCATCAATTTGGAAAAGGTACCCGGAAATTGAATGGCGGTGATCTTGAGATGTCCAATCGGCGTCAGCGTATCCAACGAGTCCTTCGCGGTTTTTGCCTAGAACTAATTTATAGTCTTTAGTTCCATTTAGATATCTGAATACTCTTTTAGTCGCTTCCCAATGTATTTTACTGGGATTGTCGAGGAATTGTGAGAGTAAAGATACAGCGAAGGACGCGTTGCAACGGCCGCCCACATGAGAGAGCCGATCGCTTGTCGATATGGGATCTTTTTCATTTCTTCTTTTTCGTTATCTGTCTTCGGGCATTGCTCTTTAGATAATTTGATATTTGGATCTATGGGAGTTGCGTGTGTTTTGGCATTTTGTAGACCGAACCGGCTAACAATTTTGTCGATATACGCTGGTTGAGAGAAAGCGATTGTGCATGATTTTCGGTCGCGTTCAATTTTCATGTTGAGCAACCAATATATTTCACCAATGTCTTTCATTTTGAATATTTGGGAAAGATCATGTTTGATTCCATCTACAATTGCCAAGTTAGCAGCAGTGATTGTCAGATCGTCTGTAGCTGCAGCTATAACCGCATGCCCTTTTTGTCCGTGTCTGTAAAATACAGCGGCATCTGAGGCTGATATTATGAATCCGAGACTTTGTAACGTGTTGGATAAACAATGATACCATTCACGTCCGGATTGTTTGAGTCCGTACATGGCTCTTTTTAATTTGAGTACGTGATCTTGGGTTCCACGTTCGTAGCCAGGTGGTTGCTTCATATAGATAGGCTCTTTAAGTGGGGCGTTTACATATGCATTGTCAATGTCCATTTGGTGGATGGGGCAGTCGTTCCTGGCTGCGATCGCGCATATCGTTCGCAAGAATGATAATCAGACAATGGGAGCATATGTCTCTTCATAGTCAACGCCAAAGCTTTGCGTAAACCCTTGAGCTACAATGCGTGATTTAGCTTTATAGATCTTCCCTTGTGAGTCTCTTTTTTGAACAAATGTCCACCTGCTGCCAACAATGTTAGCACCGGTTGGTGGTTTGACAAGATCCCATGTTTGCTTTTCGATTAAAGCATTGTATTCATCATTCATGGATCTCTTCTATATTGGGCTATCTAAAGCTTCATTGGCATTGACAGGTAAACTAAACGGTTCACCCGTAAATTCGATATTTGGTGATAGTGTCACACTAATGGCTGACTCATGGCTGCCCGGATATTTTTCTAGTGCTAGCGTACTAAATTGTGCGCTAGTTTCTTCATTAGATAGCGGTCTTGATGCTGGGTCAGTGGCAGGCCGTTCTTGTTGGAGGCGTATACGTGCGCTCCTTCTTAATAGCTTGCTCTCACTTGGGCCAGTAACGGCCTGTTGACCTGGTTGTAAATTCTCGAGACCAGTGTCCGGGGCATATTTGATTTCATTGCCGCTCTTTCCTTCGAGCGGAACATGTGCAGCAGGTTGCATAGGCGCTGGTGTGACCGGATGTGACAGCTGAACGCTTTTCACTCGCGTAGGGGAAAACTTCGGTGTTTCCTCGGTAGGTACTATCAGTACGGCTTCTTTAGGATTTTCGTTAAATACAACATTGCGCTCTGTTGTGATTTTCTTAGAATCTGGCCAATATATTAAATGACCATTGCTGAGCGCTGAGTGACCAACCCATTTGGCGTTTTTGGCTCTTGGCAATAGCTTATCTCCTTGTTTAATTTTGACGTAAACATCACTCCCCCAAATATATGAGTCACAGAGATCCGGTTTTTTGTTATGTACCATCTCGTAAGGGGTTTTGTTAGGTAAAGCCTGAGTATAAGTCCTATTTTTGAGATAATTGGCATGTTGAATTGCATGTCCCCATAAGAATTTGGGGAGTTTTGATTCAATTAGCATGGCGCGCGTGCGTTCTACTAAAGTGTGGTTGAGCCTTTCAGCTACACCGTTGGATTCCGGTGTATCGTGTATGGTTAATCTGTGGCGCATGCCTTGCATGGCCAAATAGGTTTCAAACTCATTACTCGTGTACTCGCCCCCTCTATCGGATACCAGCATTTTAATATGGGCATTCTGTTGGCGAAGGAGCATGGCTTCATAAACTTTATATTTCTGCAGTGCTCGATCTTTTGAATTCATTAGATATAGCACCGATTCCCTTGAGTGATCGTTGGTAAATGAAATGTAATAGATCTTTTTATCGATTGTTGGGTGCCTAGCAGGTCCCCAAACATCGGTATAGATCTTATCACTGAACTGTGCAGATCTTTCTTTTGATTCTTGTGGAAGAGGTTTGCACGTCATTTTCGATTTGACGCACGCGTCGCAGGAGAACTTGTCACCGGCCATGGATGAGTTAACTCCTAGTACCATCCTGTGATTAAGTAAATATCTCAAGGATTTTAGTGAGATATGTCCGAGTTTTCTATGAATATCGATCGCCGATAGGCACAAATGTATAAAAGGTGCTCTTGAGTCATTGTTTAAGCGGTATAGGCCGCGAATCTTTGGGGCTTGCATTAAGGTTTTACCAATTGCGTTTTTAATCACACATCTTTGATGTGCGAATTCGGTTCGGTAGCCCGCGTTATCACAGCAGCCAATTGAGATAAGTGTGAAGGCAATAGATGGCGCGTAAAGCGTGTCATTTAGGATTATCTCGGCCCTTTTCCCATTGGCGGCTGTGTGCAAGACCAATCTGCCAGATCCTAAGGCTTCGAAGATGCCCTTATCGGCAGCGTGTATCTTGTGCGGCTCAGGGAATGCATGGTAATTATTTAGAAAATCCCGGTGTGGCATCATATGGGAGCTAGCGCCGGTGTCTAATATAATGACCGATCCCGGCACGTCGCTCATAAGGGCCGTCGAGTCAAAATTATTGAAGGCGGCAGAGTCTTCATCTTTTTCTCCAGATTCTGAGGTTGCTTCGCCTTCTGCCATATTAGCTTTAGCCTTCCCCTTTCTCTTTTTAGATATGAATTTAGCCCGCTTTTTTTGTCTCGGCCCCTGGCCTTCTTTTCCGCCCCCTTTTGCCCAACAGGTCTCGATACAATGCCCTTTTTTCTTACAGTTAGAGCATATCTTTATCTGCCCGGTTGGTACCGGTTTGGAAGATGTCCCTACAAAGACTTGCTCCTCTTGAGAAATTGACAGGGTTTTACGCCTATCATATTGGGCTTTCAAGACCCTGATAATGTTAGCATGGTCTAAAGGCACACCCATTTTCTCAAGAGAAGTTGTGAGGGAATTCATAACGGCTTCATAAGAGGGTGGCAATGAGGCAAGAATGATGTCAATGAACTCTGTCTCAGAGATGGTGGCTCCCATTTCATTGAGCCTAGCATAGAGGTCTTGGGCTTTGTCTAGATGGTCTCTCAGGTCATCGCCCTCAGCACATTTGATGTTCCGGAGCTGGCGCTGAAGAGTTACTACAACCATCTTAGGCTTCCTTATCATCTCAGTGACTAACGCATCCCATGCCTCTTTTGCAGTCTTCATCTTCTGGAGCATCAGGGCCAAGGACTCTGATACAGAAACGATGAGTTGAACTTTGACCTGTCCTTCCCTTGACATATACTTCTCCAGCCTCTCCTCAGCTTTATCCGATTGGATCTCCTCATCATCTGTGAGGATATGACCTTTAGGAAATGTAGGAGGATCTGGAGGTCTGACGGCTGTGCCATCAATGTGTTTGAGAAGGCTTTTGGATTCAAAATAGCTTAGAAGAGTTGCTTTCCATAATGGCCAGTTGGAACCATCAGTAGACAACTTCTCCACAGCCATTAACTTGTCTGGTTTGTCCCTGGGGCCCATAACCGTGTAGAGGAATGAGCTAATATATATGATTGCAACTTTAGTAGGTGCACAAGGAACACACAGACTAGCAAAAGAA
>QLPG01011756.1:697-18595 GCA_003314385.1 Gomphus sp. MG54 | reverse complement strand
CCTTTTCGACAACCCCCTTCGGCAGTCCCGAAGTCCGTCAGAATCCGGCTCCTGACAGACGTTCCAATTGCCACCATTGTGGCCGCCACAACTGCGCAGCAATTGGCCGAATGGGCACTCCAGAGTACCCCTCCCAAGGAGAAAGGGATGATCCCGCCCTAATCCTAAGACTTTAATGACCTCTTCGAGAAGGAGTCCTTCGATTCTCTCCCCGAGCAGAGGATGTGGGACCACACGATTGAATTGGAGCCCAGAGCGAAACTTTCAGCCTGTAAAGTGTACCCTCTCTCTCCGAGCGAACAGCAAGAACTGGACGAGTTCTTACGGGAGAACCTGCACACAGGACACATCCGCCCCTCGAAATCCCCCATGGGAAGCCCAGTGTTCTTCATCAAGAAAAAAGATGGCTCCCTCCGACTGGTCTAGGATTATCGGGTGCTCAATGCGATGACGGTGAAGAACCGGTACCCCCTTCCCATCATCTCGGAGCTTATTGCGCAACTTCGAGGAGCCAAGTACTTTACCAAGTTGGATGTGCCATGGGGGTTTAATAATGTATGGATTAAGGAGGGAGATGAGTGGAAGGCGGTGTTCCGCACAAACCGGGGACTGTTCGAGCCCCTTGTCATGTTCTTCGGCCTCACTAATAGCCCCGCGATGTTCCAGACCATGATGAACGACATCTTCTAGGACCTCGTGATGGAGGGACACGTGTGTGTGTACCTGGATGACATCCTCATCTTCACCGAGACTCTCGAAGAGCATCGATGAGTCATTCGGGAGGTTCTTGAATGACTAAGGGCCTACAAACTCTACCTTTGGCCGGAGAAGTGTGAGTTTGAATGGACCAGGATCGAGTACTTGGGCCTCATTATATCTCATGGCAAGGTGGAAATAGACCCCGTCAAGGTGGAAGGAGTCACGGGTTGGCCGACTCCTTCAAACTGGAAAGAGGTACAGGCGTTCCTGGGCTTCGCCAATTTCTATCGGAGGTTCATCGAGAGATTCTTGCACCACACCAGGCCATTGTTTGAACTTGTGAAGAAGGACGCAAAGTGGAAGTGGGGAGACGAGGAATAGGCGGCCTTTGAAGGGCTCAAGACGAAGTTCATGACAGCGCCCATCCTTGGGATTGCCGACGATACCTGCCCTTACCAAGTAGAAGCGGACAGCTCTGACGTAGCCATGGGGGCGGTCCTTTCACAGCAATTGTGCAAGGATGGCAAGTGGCACCCGATCGCCTTTTACTTGAAGAGCCTCTCCCCAGTGGAGAGGAACTATGAGATCCACGATAAGGAGATGCTCGCTATCATCTGGGCATTAGAGGAGTGGAGACACTTCCTAGAGGGTGCCGAGCACCACATCGAGATCTGGACTGACTACAAGAACCTAGAATACTTCCGATCCTCGAAGAAGTTGAACCGGCGACAAGCCTACTGGTCCCTCTACCTCTCACGTTTCAACTTCGACCTGCGACACAGGCCGGGAGTAGCAATGGGGAAGTCCGATGCACTTTCGCATCAGTCAGACCATGGATCGGGCGCGGGTGACAATAGGGACCTAGTCTTGCTCCGACCAGAGCTGTTCGCGATACGGGCCCTAGAAGGAGTGGCACTGGAGGGGGAAGAGTGAGGGATCGCCCGAGAACTGAAGAGGGTGCTGACTGGAGGGACACTAGAGGATGAAGTAGCGGAGGCGGTGAGGAAACTGCGGGAAGCAGGAGGGAGGTCCTTGGTTTTGGCCAAATAGGCAGAGGCCGATGGGTTGTTGACCTTCCGAGGGAAGGCGTACGTTCCAGATGTGGGAGGTCTCCGGCGACAGATAGTAGCCTATCACCACGACTCAAGGGTTGCCGGGCATCCCGGTTGCTGGAAGACCCTCAAACTTGTCTCCTGAAACTACTGGTGGCCTCACATGTCTTGATACATCGGCGAGTACACCAAGACGTGCGACCTGTGCCTACGAATGAAGGCCCAGAGGCAACGACCGGTCGGGGAACTCCACCTGCTCCCGATCCCCGAGACACAGTGGGATACCATAAGTGTAGACTTCGTAGTGGAGCTCCCCAACGCACACGGGTACGACACCCTGATGAACATGGTAGACTCGGTATCGAAACGGGTGCACTTCATACCAACCCACACGACAGTGACAGCAGCCGGAGCAGCGCGACTCTTCCTACACCACATTTGGAAGCTGCACGGGTTGCCAAGGATGGTGGTGTCCGACCGAGGAGTGCAGTTTGTCTGCAAGTTCACGTGGGAGCTCTATCGCTTGCTAGGCATTTGCTTGGCAGCCTCTACGGTCTACCACCCGCAGACGGAGGGTCAGACCGAACGAGTGAACCAAGAACTGGAGCAGTACTTGCACCTCTTCGTCAACGAGAGGCAAGATGACTGGGATGACCTCCTACCCCTAGCCGAATTCCAGTATAATAACCACGTTCATGCCTCGACCCATGAGTCCCCCTTCTTGCTAGACATGGGTAGGCACCCGCAAATGGGATTCGAACCACACCAACCCCCATCGCGCCTCGAGTCTGTAAACAAGTTCAAGGAACGGATGGAGGGGGCACTTTTGGAAGTGAAGGTGGCCCTGGTAAAAACAAAGGACGATATGGTGACTTATTACAACTGTAGGCGCCAGCCAACACCGACATTTGTCCTGGGTGACAAGGTGTACCTCGGCGCTAGCGACATCCACACCAATCGGCCGTCCAAGAAACTAGCGCACAGGCGACTTGACCCCTATCTCGTGGAGGAACGAGTGGGGTCTCACGCATACCAACTTCGTCTCCCAAAGACCTTGAGCCGTCTTCACCCGGTCTTCCCCGTCATTAAACTCACCCTGGCCCTAGCAGACCCCATCCTAGGTAGGCAACAGCCCCTTCCACCGTAGCTAATTCTCGTTGACGAAGAGGAACACATCGAAGTCGAACAAGTACTCAACAGCCAAATGAGAGCGAATCGACTACAATTCCTTATCAAATGGAAAGGTTATGGCTATGAGGAGAACTCATGGGAGAATGAAAGCAACGTCCGGGCCCCTGACGTGGTCACTGACTTTTACCGTCTGCACCCGGGTGCCCCACACTGAATCCGCACCTTGGACGCATCTGCCTTTAGATCCTGCACCCCAGTCCTACCCGTGGGGATCAATGCGTCGGGGATGCCGCATTCTAGAGGGGGGGTGATGTCAGGGGAACCCCCGATCATGAACCCTACCTGTACTCTACACCCGCTGACCGAAGTCCGTTCGACCCACTCACGGCAGTACCGAGCGTACCGCACACCGAACCATCATCCCTGTTGGCGAGTACCCTTCAGAAGGGTCGACTGTAACTCTTGGCTCCCTTTTTGTCATCCGTTCTCAGGGTTGAGGCCCTGGCGGAACTTCCCGGTCGGTATGGAGGGTGATGTCCGATAGAGCACGGAGCGCCGTAGCGATGGTACTTATATACAGTAGTCAGTGGGCGAAGGACTCCCTAGAGTTTTCTCTTTGGATCCCCCTTCGCCAGGTAGGCTAGCCCCCATGTATTAGGTACCATACTAAAACTTTGGATCCCCCTTCGCCAGTGCGCCGCCCTAGGGTAGAACACCTGCTTAGGTTGCCCTTACAGATAGGTCTGCAGGACTTGGCTGACTCCCGTCCATACTATCAGCATTACCGAGACTTAACAGCATTCTCGGTACCTGACAGCCACTTGCATTCTTAACAATCAGTAAAATTGTTAAATCCATATGCCAGGTACTTATTAAAACAGTTCTGAAAGGGTTCCAAAGATTTCTGAAAGAATCCACAGAGGGTGGAAGGTTCCATAGATGAAGGGGGTCAAAGGTCAAAGGGTCAGATTGTCATAGGATGGAAAGCACTGGGATTTAGGCTGGTGGTCGACTTGTGACAGAGACTTAGACAACTAGTTGTAAGAGTGTTCAAGGCTGGAGGGACTTGGCTTCAACTTATGTGTTGTGCCCTTCTTGATCATCTATCCCTAATTTTAGAGAGTCAGGAATATGCAAAAGACTAAGTCAGAATTAAGTCAGAAACTTAAGTTGGAAGCTAGATGCACATTAAGTCAATATTGGTACTAGCAAATAGTCCAGTCAACTGGAGGGTTATATAAGGAAGTGTTACGATGTAGCAAAAGGATGTAATCGTAATATTATTAATCTCCCAAAGACAAGACAATGGCGAGGTTCTGAATGGGGCTTGGCTTCAATGTTATGCATTGCACCCACTAGACCACATGGTCCTCAATTTCATAAAGGCGAGACAGATAGAAATGAACAGAAGAACCTTAGTCGAAATCAAGGTTGATTATCTGACTGAAGACTGAACTACTGAGTACAAGATCTTTATACTACTTTCTAATCTACTAGGAGTCGAATAGATTCCTATAATAGAATGAGAAAGCCGAGGATCGTGAAAAGTGAGAACAGAAATACTATGCCCCAAATAATGATCTCCTCCGTGACATTGGGGAGTGATGTGTCACTCCAATTCCCAATGGAGTTACCCTAAGGAATGTAATAGCAGATCGGATATAAGAGACTAAGCAAAATTGCAAATAAATGAAAATGGAATGGAACATAAATGAAAGGATATTAAATGTAAATAAAGACAGAATGGAATAGTGAGCATATGGAGTGTGACATAAATGAGTGGAGTGAATTGACAGGAGCATGTGATGCCAAGATGGATACATGAGGTGCATATAGTCTATGGGCTAAGGGTGTATGGTTGAATAAGTGAGCAAGGGTGGAGTTGGGCTGAGTGGGCTGAAATGAATAGTCAGGCATGCTGGCATATGGTTCCTGACAGGAAGAAGACAAACGGTTTCTGCTAAGGTCACATGATGTGATGGTCATGTCACAGGCATAATATTGTTCATTGTCAAGTAAAAATTGTATATTCTGCTACAGTGGATGGTGATTTTTTTTGGAAATAATAATTCAACTACACTATATAATATCAGCCTTGTCCATCTCAGCTAAAATAGTATCTGGCATGTTGCCAGATCCTTGTGCAAAATGGTGGATATGACACTTGAGCCACAGACCTTAGTGGAATCCATATGTCCTCTACCTTACCTGTGGGAATGTCTTTCTATATATGGAATATTTCCTTATATAGGTGATTACATCAGCACAAAATTTTTGTGACTAAAATTTTTTTGACAGTGTCAGACTGCTTAAAAATGTGATTATGAATTTTGAGAAGATATTTGAGAGGTTGGATATTATCAGGCCTTGGTACTACCCATGGTACGGTTGGAACCAGCCAAGTCCTGCAGGCCAGTCAGAATGGCTTGGCTTCAACATACTTGTGCGTTGTGCCCTGCCCCCTGTGCATGCCACTAACTTATGACGGAAAAGATACTTGAGAGGATGCTGAGGGTGTTAGTCCAAGTAGGGACTTCTGAACAGAAGGAGGAGAGTAGGGAGGCGTAAACCTAGTTGATACTCAGACTGAGGAACTATGTACATGCATTTGCTACTTATATAGGCTGAGAGGCAGAATGTAGAATAAGGGTGGCATAAGATATGGAGAAAAGAATAAGGTATGAAGACCATATGGAGGTATTATCTACAGCGATCTAGAATAGAACAATATGAAAGTAAGACAATAAAATATGACTGATAATAAATGAGTGAGTTTGTGGGAAAGAATAGAACAATAAGGGGTGGCCAAGATATAAAGCAATAGGGCCGCGAGTAAGTGGTAATGAATAGTGAATGTCCCGAGGGTAAGCAGGTAAGGGGAAGGACAGGGAGTGGAAGAATAATAAAGAATAGGAGGGTGGGATAAGGATAGTGAACCAGATGATGAACCGAGTATACTGAGCCAAAACCATATACCATGAGGGATGATATGGGTAATGGTCAGTTGGTTGGTACTGCCAAGTAAGTCAGAGCATGGTATTGTAGTCGTGACAGATATACTACATTTGCAATAGTGATTTTTTTCAAAAAGTAAAATCAAGACCATATACATATAGTTCTATGCCATTGGTCTGTGGTCTCAGAATCATTTTTTTGTCAATGTTGCCAGATCCTTGTGCGAAATGGGGGATGTGACATTTGAGTCATGTGACCTTAGCAGAAACTGTTTGTCTTCTACCTTACATATAGACTACCTTGTATTTTCTACTGACTGGTCTAAAGACAAGGGGAGGGAGGAAATACAAGGGGCAATAGAAAATGAAAAACAAGGGAAGTAAGGTATGTAAGAAAACCTGAGATGCCCACCACAAAAGTGGAATTGTAGAACTATAGAATCACAGGACTTTGGAATATGGAACTTTGGATTGTGGAATGGAATCACAGATGGGAGAGTGGAGTGTTGGAACTAGCATATATAAGCATAGAACACAGTAAGGTATAGAGGTCCCAGCCATATTCGACCAGGACCATATATACATATGTCAATCAAGTAGATAGCAGCCCCTCAGTGAACCACCCATTCACTGAGGTATATATTCCCTTTTGTATGCCTAAATACACAGGCACTCATTATATTGTAGCCTTCCTGTATCTAGGTATAGTAACAATATATATAGTAAACTGCCCGTTTACTGAGCCTTCCTGTATCTAGTTACTGCACATAACCACTACAGGTTATGGGCCCCGCAGAGCCCACTACATCTACCCCCACCTCTAAGTCATTCATCGTCCTGAAGCTGGCCAGGGACAGTATGAACTGGGTCACCTGGAAAAGCCAAACATTAGCCACCCTGTCTGTAACCCATGGTGCCAAATGTCACTTGGATGGGACCACCAGAATCCCCTTTCTGATCCCCACCTACCCCAGGGGCCATAGGCTAATGGCGAAGGAAGAAGAGGACCTGGATGACTTAGAAAAATGCTGGGACAATTACAATCAGTGGGAGGCCACAATCATAGCCCAGATATTTACTACGGTCTCCGACAACCTCCTCATTGAGATCTGCAACCTCCCTACAGCCAAGGACATATAGGATGATATGTGCTCAAAACATGAAACCAGAGCACTTACCATTAAGGTCAATATGTGGCACCAGATGTACGAAATGAAATGTGAGGACAAGTCAAATGTCCATATGCATCTGGAGGCAATTATGAGGATGCAAGAGCAACTCACTGGGATGAACGCTGGACTCACTGATGATGACCTAGTTACCATCATCCTTGGATCACTCCCTAAGTTGTATCACCCACTAATTAATGCAATTATGATGTCAGCAGTACACACAAAAGCTAAGCTTGAGCCAGATCAGGTGGTTAGTATGCTAATTGGTGAGTTCAAATGACTTACCATCGAGGGGGGCCAACTGAAAGTGAGTGAGAATGCTCTCACTAGAGAATGGTACAGGTCACCCATGGGTCAAATGTAGGTGACCCACACCTGACCTATGGGAAAAAACCTGAATCCATCAACCTATGGGTTTTTTCCCAAGGGTCAATGGGTGTCAGATGCATGCCATACCTGCATGCACCATATACACACATGACATATGATACAAACATACTGTACGTATGCAGGACATATAACATGAACATGCCATATGCATGCATGATGTATGACATGAACATGCCATACATGTGTGGGATGTACGACATGAACGTATTATATGCATGCATGATGTACAATATGAACACGCTATATGACATGAATGTGCCACAGACATATGTGTTATACATATACATAAGCATATGGTACATTGGTGTTGGTGCATGTGCATATGGTGTGTTCATGTCAGAACGTACGCATGTGGCATGTTGGTGTTGGCACATGCATGTATGGCATGTTTGTGTCATATGTGTACACATGTAGTGCATATGGTACATGTATGTTGTATGTGCATACATAGTTAAGGCAGCAGGTTGGGCCAGGTCATGGGTGCTCTCAGCTTGACCTGCCCCAAAACCAAGGGCACCTGTCCCAGTAACCTGTGCAGGTTACCCTAACCTATGCTATTCCCTAGCTCTCACTATGGCAAAAGGCCATGGAAAGTCACAGGCATGCAGTGGCACCTTCAGCATCACAAAGACCGACATTGAGTGTTGGAACTGTGGGAAAAAGGGTCATAAGAAGGCAGACTGCTATTCTAAGGCCAAGAAGAAAGATAAGAAGGAGGGTGACACTGACAAGAAGGAGGGTGACACTGACAAGAAGGAGGGTGACACTGACAAGAAGGAGGGTGATACTGACAAGAAGGAGGGTGACACTGACAAGAAGGAGGGTGACACTGACAAGAAGGAGGGTGACACTGACAAGAAGGAGGGTGACACTAACAAGCAGGGAGGTGACTTGGCAAACATGGTGACTGGTAGCAGGAGTTTGCCTTCACAATGACATTTGCTAGGACCATACTCACGCTGGGAACAAGTGCATTGATAGGATGGGAAGTCAACATCTATGACTCAGATGCATCAGGGCATATATTACCAGATAGGTACCGGTTCCTCACCTGCAAAGAGATTGAGCCATGTGCAATCAATGCTGTGGACAAAACCATATTTAAAGCTATCGGTATAGGCAGTATGAAGGTTAGAATCCCAAATGGGAAGATGACAACACATGTTACCTTAAAGGATGTGTTATATTGCCCTGATCTGTTAAGTCTTAGTAATGCCAATAGTGCAGATGGGAGTTGGTCAAGTCTTACAGACCAGTTGGGGTGGCTTGGCTTCAATGTGCTCATATATTGCACGCTGCTCTTCCATGTGTGCTACTAATTTGGACTAAGGAAAGACCCAGGAGAGTGCCAAGAGTATCAGCCCAAGTAAGGGATTTTAGATGAAAGAAGGGAAGATGAGAGGAGGTAAACTAAGTCGATATTCAGAGTGAAGAACTATCTACATACATCTGCTACTTATATAGGTTAAGAAGCAAGATGTAGAACAGGATGGCATAAAGAATAGAGAACAATAAGGTATGAAGAATCATGTAAGGTATGAAGAATCATGTAAGGTATGAAGAATCATGTAAGGTATGAAGAATCATGTAGAAGTATGGTCCACAGTGATCAAGAATAGAATAAGAAATGTAAGTGAGAATAGAATAATGAAATATGGCTGAGAATAGATAGGGAATGGCATGGGTTAGGCCAACCCACACGGGTCACCAGGTCAGGTGTCCTTGGATGCAGGTGCAGATCAAGCTGAGAGCACCCACAACCTGGCCCAACCTGCAGTATCACATGTGTATATACAACATGCATGTACCACACATCCACACAACATGCCCATGCTGCACATGCACACAGAAGACATGAATGATACACATGCACCATATGCATCATACACACCACATGCATACAGGTGCAGCATACACCCAACACCCATTGACCTATGGGAAAAAAACCATGGGTTGATGGGTTCAGGTTTCCCATGGGTCAGGTGCAGCTCACCCACATTTGACCCATGGGTGACCCATGCCATTCCCTAAGAATAGATGAACTTAAATTAGCATGTAACATGGCTTGATGGACAGAGGCAGGCAGGAAAGGCCCTTTAACATGGACATTCTGTGCAAGTTATGCGATGCATTGGCCATCCGAGGTTGTAGTCAGGCCAACAGCAGTAGCATTGACACCAGTATTCACGCAAATGATGACAACGATGTTGCTGGAGGAGACATGTGGAGGATGGTGAGAAGACAGGAAAGTGAATGTGATGGAAAAAGGAGGAGAACAGTACATAGGCCCAGATAAAGGGCGCTGGAGCAAAGCAAACGAAGGGATGCTAAACTGAGAGGCATTGTACTGCCAGATGATGAGACTGGAAGAATTAGGAAATTGAGTGGTACCATATTCCCTGGTGTTGAAAGATCTGTGTTGAACCTTGGCCAGTCGGATCAGGCTACAGGACGGAGGGATACAAAGGTCAAGGTCAATGGGGATGCATCTTTGCCGTCACATGTGGTGGCTGGGTCCATAGAAAGTGTGACTGTTGGGCAATTGATATATGCCACGACAACCATGAGGGCAACGAAGGCAAGGAACCCCCGTTACAATGATGGAACTGTAGCTGTGAAGCATTAGCTGTGATGAAGGCAAAAAATCATTGAACACTCACCAAATATGTCTGGTATTGCACACCTCCTGCGACACATTGGTGTGCACTGAGGCTGGGATGAAATGGAGGATGTGATTAAGTTTGGCCGGTTTTGCATCTTGCCCAGGGAGCAGCTTGACGACCGTCTTTAACATGACCATATTTCCCTTGTCGGCGACAAGAGAAGAAAACATGGGAGCATGCCAAACCGAACAGACGAAGAGGAGACTTACATTGGATTTCCATGCAGAATTCCCACACGATGTGTGCCGACAGGGAGGATGGCAAGATTTAGAGGAATCTCCTCACAGTGTTAGTTTCCATGTGATGGATGAGAACCGTGTCGAGGATGATTCTTAAGTCCAATAACAGGCCAAGAGAGCGAGGAGGGGTAGGGAGCTGGGGTGTTACGAAAAACAGCCTCTCTAAGAGGTTGAGAATAGGGGCTACGATGAGGAGTAGCATCGTGTAGTGATATCTTTGCAAGCATTGGTGTTGCTGCCATGCCGGTAAGAACAGAGTCCTTGTCGTAAATCGATGGGAGATCTGATACTTTATACACATATAAAGACCAGGGCAAACAGTCAATACATGCTTCTATTACGTAGAACTATTACGTAGAACTTAATATTACCCCATTTAGACATTGACCTTTCATCTATTGTTTTCGCGTCGCATCCACAATGCGGACTAGAAAAATTATGATGCAACTTGGACTACATGCAGACAAAGTAGATAGGCCCAGATAAAGGGCGCTGTTTGCTAAGCTCCAGCGCCCTTTATCTGGGCCTATGTATGTTGTCATCCCCATCCCCCTTCCCATCTTCTCCGCATCCCCCACATGTCTCTTTTGGTAACATCATCGACATCACTCACATAACCTCTGTCAGCGTTACTGCTGTCGGCCTGATTGTTACAGTCTCAGACAACCAATTCGTCCTCTCTTCATCAGGTCAACATGGTCAGGGCACTGCTGTTGTAGGGCCTTTCCGGCCTGCCTACAGTTCCTCTCTCCCTACCTCTTCAGCACCTGCAGCACGGTCAACCTCGCCAAGTCACGTCTTACTCCCGAACCATCTGGAGCTTGCTTCGCTTGGGAGGCATCTCTCGCATCTTGCAACGACGCCGGTTATCCGCTCTGCAGCAGCCCTCACAGTCGCAGGCTCTCTTCATTCTATTCCTCAACTTGCAACCTCGCTTCAACAACCGTTTGATGCTACGGTTCATGCGTACATTGAGGAAGAATCGAGTGAGATGGAAGAGGCAGTGCAACAGCCCGAAGATGCTAACATTGCCGGACCTTCTGCGGCCACGTACTCCAAGCACAGTGACCCACAACCCAATGGTGACAAAGCCGAATCCTTGTTCAAGTCATCACAACCTCTCCCTCGGCTGGCGCCTCTACCTCCCCGTACTTGTGAGCAACCTGGGAATCACGTATCTCTAGGCAAATGTCCCGGGTGACTATGGAAGGGAGGTTATTTGGAGGATATAATGTTCTTATATCTATCTAATATGGTTTTGTCTCTATTGTATTTTATTGTAGACAGCCCTCCACGTGATGTGAAGGTTTTGAGTTTGACTAAGTGCTGACCCAGGGAGGTGGCTACAGGGGATGTGTGATATGTATCAGGAATGATTCCCAGTGTGTCCAGACAACAATATATATTGCCCTGATGGATCTAGCCTGATATGGCTTGGGGGCATGTGATGGTAACTGTGAATATGCAGGGGGCCAAGTGACCGCCTGATAGTAATAGTCTCTATGGAAAGTGCGAGTAAACTCACAGTTAAATTGTAGTAAACTCAATATAATGTTCCCATTGGGTCTGGGGACATGAGTGATGACGACAGAGGTAGTAGCCTGGTATAATGACACAAGTGATCCAGACTTCATCGATCATGACGATAAACAGTGTTCTTTGAGTGTGAGGCTGATTTGTTATTGTCTATCTGTCTGTCTCTTATAGAGAATTCGAATCCTGAATATAATCTCCTCCGTAACTACCCTGAGACGGTGTCTATATGCAGTCGACCCGATGTGGGTTGCCGCATTTCCAATCTATTTCTGTCCATCCTGTTTGTGTGGTCCTACTCAATGTGAAAATACTCTTTGCTGCTTTTTGCAGTGCCCTCAACTCCATTATTGACATCGCACCCTGTTTCCCTGCCAGTAAGTGCGTGTCACCTGCATATATGCGCCCCGGATATGTGCTCTTCCGCTTCTCAGCCCGTGAGTGGTACGTCTCCTTGTCTCTACATGTCCTATGACCTATTTCCGCCCCATAAACCCTGCTCCGGGTGCATCTGTTTCTTTTTTGTCCCATGTGTCTCCCTCCGTGGGCGCCTAGCATATAGGCTGCCGTGTCTCGCTCCGCCGTCTCTACATATACGTGTGGTACTTTTGTATGTACTTTTTGGATATCTCTAATACTACTTTTGTTCGTTCCGGTGTTCCCTTATCTCTAAGTATATCTCCTAAGTCCATTTCTCTGCATATATGCACTTCTCTGTGCTCCCAATCCTGTATCTCCTCCTAATTCTCCCCTAATCCCCTATCTCCTCTTTCTCTCGTCTTAACAGTATCATGGTTCACTGACCTCAGCCCTCAGGTTCGAACACTCCTGAGACGAATTTCGCTCTCGGTGGTCACACTCGGACACTACTTCACGGGTTCATGCGAATACTGGCCCCCAGAAGAGTGATAACCGGAAACTGGAACAGTTCTTCATCCACGAGCTGGAGTACCGGGTCCAACATGCGGGAAAATGGGGTACTTTCGGAAGAGGAAAAGAGGAAAAGGTGGGAAGGAGAGCGATGAGGGAGCGGAGTGGTCGCGGTTGGGTATTCTGTGTTGGATTCTCTTGTTTTGATTCATTGAGAGTGTTGTGTGAGAGATGGGGTGCATAACTTGATGATATCCAATGTATATAATAGTCAAAGACCTAATGTAACGAGGTAGGGAAGTCGAGTGCAACAAGGATGCAGTACTTTCTTTGCGGAGAGGGAGCTGTTGAAAGAATATGAGAAAAATAAATGTAACCGGAGGGGAGGGGCTACAAATTGGAATGAAGCATAATTGAATGAAATCTTACAGCAAAAGCAAGAAAAAAAATACCTGGTTTGCATACCATGATCAGACCATTTTAAGCTAGAGCTTCTTTGGTGTCCTTACAAGTATGCCGAATTGGCTTTTGTGTCACCGGGAGGGTAAAGCTAAGGCTACCCCTTGTGGGTTCCTTGACTCCTGCACCCTCCTGCAAGACGCACCGATGACGGGCAACCCCCCCCCCCCCCCNNNNAAATAGTCCAGGCTCCCCTGGAGCCATTTACTGCTCTGCAGTTATGAAGTGATGTACCTTCCCTCGCCGTTCAGCTCTGACTATATCTGGGTAGTTCTGGCAGTGTAAGTGCTCTTGCGCGGGCTGACACGAAGAGGAAATGCACATGTTTGTTTTGTAAAATGTCAAGAAGCCGGTTCCAAACATAAAAAAAAACGAATACCGCTCACCTCTATGTTAAGGTTTGACTTATTCCCTATCTCCTTTCAAGGGGGAAATATGATCAATGGGATTTAGAGACATGGCAGGGAAATACTAGTCGAATGAATCAATTATGCAAAGAGTCATTCCCATCCCTCTTCAAACCCATTCTCTATAAACTTCCTCAGATCAAACCACTTGGGAAGAAAGTTCCAAATGTGTTGTCGGGCTACATCCACAGCCCGTTTGAAACTCTCTTTGCAGGCAACGCATGCATCACTCCTATTTCTCCCGTTTCGGTGCTGATCGCTGACATCTGCACTATCCCATTCCGGATCTCCCTCCCTAACACTCGGAGTGTTTTGAGATCCCAATGTGGTGCCATGTTCAATACCCTCCAAAGTGTCTTCATTAAGCATCTCCACAGCCCACTTCAACACGAATAATGGATCACTATCCACTCCCCCTGACACGCTTGCAGTCATGATGAGGAGTTCACGAGAAATACGGCGGAAGGCGACAGCACAAGGATATTGGGACGTTGTGAATTGGTCTCCGGGGACCTGAAGATGAATGTAATGGCAAAGCGGAGACTGCACTCGATTCTCGATGCTTGTTTTGATAAAATCAGCGATAAACCGTTGAAGGGTCTCTTTGCCACGCAATACTGCTGTAGTTTGAACAGTAGGCAGGTGAAGCGTTGGGTGGGAAGGTGCGCTTCGACAGAGATGTAAGGCATCAGAGTGGGTATTGAATGATGCATTTGAACTAGCAGAAGTGGAGGAGACCATTGTATATCCCCGGATGATCTCCGAAACAGAAAAACGGGCAAGATCGAGGTAAGCAGGCACAAGAAGGTGGGGAGCTCCTATGCGCAATGCGAGACTCACGATTACCAGAGGATGAGGACGTTGAGTGCGCAATGTCCGGAGGCGATCGTGACGCTCCGAAGGGGAGTAAGCATATTCTTCACGTGCATCCCATCCTGAAAGTGTGAGCGGGTATGCAGCTAATAGATGCTTGAGGGTATGATGTCGCAAGTGAGTAATGTCATATTTATGGGATAGCTGGAGAAGGCTGACCAGAATAGGGAAGCTTGTTGGTGAGCAATCAACGGAAACTCTAGAGGAACGATATGTTTGTTTACAAGAGTATTATTTGGGTAGCACGGACGTACGTTCCATCATAAAGTACTCTTATAAGCCGCTCAAAGTCAAACAGAATCATCGTCGAAAACGAGTACATGACAGCCAAGATAGGTCAAAGGATCGGAATGAACTTCCAAGGCACCGAGCAATCCACGAAATACAGGGGACCAACGACTCACGATGCTTTCATAGAGACGAAATGCGATAGTGGGATTTTCACCCGTAACGAGAATGATATTTCCATCAGGAAAATAATATTCGGCGTGATTTTGGACAGTAATAATTGGTAATTCGGGCATTATGAGCTTTGAAAGAGGTGGCGTCGTCGTACTTGCTAACCCAACAGTCGCGACCAGCCACGTCCACTTCAGATTATTGCTTGTCTCACGACTTGCGCCCACGTGACTGTGTTCGGGGCAGCAGACAGTCGTCGTGCACCTACTACTCCACCTCGACCGATCGACTGTTCTCGACTCCTAGGCTGGCACCACTATTCGTACGTCGCTGGGGTTCAATTTTTGGGAAGATTGTTGAAAGGACAGTGCCGATTGAGTGGGTTTCACAGTGTATTGAGGGTAGATGGTGCCCACACCAAACGCCGGGGGACATTCATTTATTAGTGAGACCTTCCATTCGTTTCTATGTGTTTCCTTTTTATTATACAGTAAGGACGCGCTACACATTATAAGTAGGATACTTTGTATGGCAGTTGTTTAGACACGTCCGTTTTAACAACCGTCTTAGGTACTTGTTTCTTTGCATTATAGACACATCCGTTTTAACAACCGTCTTAGGTTTGGAATAACTGCGCGCGGAAGCTTGCCATTTCTACAAAGATGACATCACCGGCTTTATTATGATGACATTGTGACTCTTGGAAACACATCCAAATGCCCCATACTTCACCTTATGGACCCGATCTCTCTCAGGCATCCTAAATAATTAATGAATCACGAAATCTCCCCCAATGCCCGACTCTGATTGCTACCGAAGATATAAATCATTAATGCATACCAGAAGAAGAATATCGTGGGGTTGGTTATAGTGCTAGTCTGTGCTATATAGCCAAGCTGACTGGTGTGAATGCAGGAAACATCAGTTAACATAATGAGATGTCTCTCAATTGGAATCATCCTGTGGTAGGAAAGCCAGCTGTATTTATGGAATCCTTATTTCCGCATTTTCAACGCTTTGGGGCTTATTTTCGGCGCTTATTTGGAGTTTTTTCCATACTTTGAGATTTCCAGGCTTGAACTGGGTGATTGGGTTTCTTGACTCTTGGTGGTTTCTTGATCGTTTCCATTGGATTCCTTATTTCCGCATTTTCGACGTTTCGGCGCTTATTTTCGGCGCTTATTTGGCGTCTTTTCCATACTTCGAGATTTCCGGGCTTGAAGTGGGTGATTGGGTTTTTTGACTCTTCAGCTTCAACATTTTCGAGGTTTCAGGGGTTTCACTCATTAGCATTTCCTAATCGATTTCATGCTTCAAATTTTCTAAGTCAAAAAGGTATTCCCTTAAGTGTTCTCTTGTAACAAAAAAATTGAGCTCTATAGTGTTGTGATTTGATACACAGATAAGGGTGGAAGGTATGACCGATAATCTATTTTCTTGCAAATACTCTAGCTTATATATGTATCAATGCCCTTTGTTCTCCTAATCTGGCTTCAGTGACCTTACGTGACATGTGATGTATCGCCTCCCACAGCCCAAACTCCAACACTCCTACTCTGCGGAGGCATGCCTTTCAAGTAGGATCCTCGACATACCAACCATGCTTGGTCAGTCTAAACTCTTTCCACACATCAGATGCCATGGAAGAAATCCTAATGTTCTTTTCTTTTCTTCTGCTAGCACCACCTTCTTGATTTGCCTGCTCCCACTGCATTTGGGAATCGGATGTCCTAGTTGGAAGTAATGTGTCAACAGCACTATGTGCGTATTCCATGAATTCTTGAGCGAATTCAGCTTCATGTTTATGATCACGTGCAGGTCGTAGCGCATTTGCCATGAGCGCAAACATATGTGGATTCTCCTTAGCATACGCAACCATATCACTTGTATCATCATCCGTAGACTGATCAGAGTCAACTTCTCTTGCAATATGTGCAGCTCCTGTAACAATCTTGTCTTTGATTTCCTGTGGCATGTCAGCAATACACTTTGCCACCACATGGCCTGCACACCCACAATGGAAGCAAACACCATCTTGTCCTTTTGAGTTTTCCCAGTCAATATCTGTTGCTTTTACTACTCCTTTTGACCTCCCCTGCTTCCGCTGCTTTCCAGCAAAGTACACAGCATCAGTGTCATTCTCACCAATTCCACTGATTCCATTGGGTAAGTGGCTTGTTATTGCCATATGTGCTTCATGTTCTTTAACTGCAGCAATTATTTCATCTAGTGTTGGTTCTTCTTTGTGAGTAATGAGGGCAGAACGGACAGGAGAGAATGATTCATGAAGGCAGAGAAGGATCATGTCAGAGATTTCTGTATCATGAAGTGGGTGCTTAATGGCAGCAAGTTGATGAGAGATGGTTTGAATGGTAGTGATAAATTCAGTGACAGGTTTGGATGGATCATGTGTGATGTTGTAGAAACTGCTTTGGAGGTTAAGATGGTTTGATGCAACATCCTTTTCAAATTCTGCTTTCAATAGAGGCCAGGCTTCCAAACCAAGTGAGGCCTGTGCGATAACATGTCGCTCATCAGTATTGACAAGGAGGTAGATGATAGCATAAGCATGCTTGTCTCGCTTCTGCCATAATAGAAGGTGGGTGGGATTAGAGGGTGGAGTGGCACTGCCATCGACCATGCCAAAAAGATCCTCGGACTCAAGAATGACCTCTGCATCCTTTTGCCATGTTGACCAATTTGGTGGTGAACATGTGAGTTTGGCAATGCCTGAAATAAGATTGTGGATTGAACTCATAATTTTTTGTAAAGTTGGGAAATATGGGTGGCACAGATACTGGCACAGATGTGTGGTACAGATAAACACAGATTGCTGCAGATAAACACAGATGACACAGATAAACATAGATTGAGGTGAGCACGGGGCCTGTAACCTGTTGTGATTTGATACACAGATAAGGGTGGAAGGTATGACCGACAATGTCAAGTCCACGTACCGAGACCCATCCACCGGCAATGCCGACCGAGCAATTACTCTACATCCACGACCAAGTGCCCGCGTTGCCTGCATAACACTTGGTGCGCCGGTCCCGGCTC
>QLPG01011755.1:0-31278 GCA_003314385.1 Gomphus sp. MG54 | reverse complement strand
ATTCGTTCCATTAAGGAGACGAACTACCAGGACGAGAATGTATGTATCTGATGTTTGTCATGTTGGGTTATTCATACATGCTGATGTTTTTCTGCACAGGTGGTATTCATCGACGACATCAAACGGAGTGCCACAGACATATCGGTGGAAAAGCATGAGGGAGGTTCTACAGATGGAATAACCAGTGTTATGCCTGTTAGAATGCCATGAAGCTCCATGTGATCTTTATTATTCCCTTTCCCACACTCTATGGAATGGGACATGTAAACGTCCATAACTCTCTCCGGTTTAGGTCCAACTTCTGAAAATTTGAGAGTATTTTTGTTCTTCAATTCTGCCACTCATTTGCCTCCATCACAAACCACTTGCCTTGCAATATTTCAGGGTTGATTGGATTTAAAGGTTAATCAGCTTTCAAGCCAGAGTTTCTGATAGTGATATAAACTGCTCAAGCTAAGAACATTCAATGGGTATAATTCACACCTCAAAAAAAAAAAAAAAAAAAGACATATTTATAACTTTATATATACCCTGTCCGAAAAATTTCTTGAAACATGAAACCGATGAAACAGGACTCAATATGAAGGCAGCAAGCAACCAAACACCGGACACAAAATGTGCCACATCAACTGGTCACATCACACATGAATCGGTACAAAAGCAATATGTTATGGGTTGGGCTAAAACCAACCAGTGTAATCAAATAACAAACTGAACTACTTATACAATAATAAAATAGAAAAACTATAGCAAACAATCACTTAACCTAGGATGCATGGTGACAAGAGTCATATCCAAGTGAAACATTTACACGTGTAATGACGATGCACTGCAGAATAAGAAAAATATACAGAAATAATGATCTGAAATACCTCACATACCCAGTATTCTATCACTATTTTTTTGGATAGTGGGGGGGGAGGGTGGGTACATTGGTCACCAAAGCTTAGGGAATGAGCTCAGAGAAAGGTCTTTTCAGAAGTGGGAACAACTTGTAGAACATATGGGAGCTTAATCTATTGTAAGTACAACTAACACTGCATAAGTTCCAGTACAAGGACTGGGGAACTGCAGCCTTCTAGGTCCTCCTTATATACACATGTCATCTCAGAGATGCAAAAGAACAAAAAGGGATAGCTATTTACTGCAACACTGCTGTAACTGGTGGTTTGAGTGATATCTCATTTACAATACTCCTCTAAACTCAAAGCATCTATGAGTCCAAGGTGAGATTCTAATCCATGATGCTGTTGTTGTAGGAGAGATTTGGTAAGGAGGTCAGCAAGATTGTCTTTAGTGCCTTCATTTACTGAAAGTGTGCCATCTATAATTTTCTCTTGTATATAGTGATACTTGATATTCATGTGTTTTGTTCTTTTATAAAACATATGATTGACTGCAATTGAACATGCTCCAAGGGAGTTACTATAAATATCAATTGGTAAGTCAACTTTGAATAAGTGTTATTGTAGTAAGGAAATCATCCATTGTGCATGTTTTGCACATTCAGTGAGTGCAATGTACTCTGCCTCAGTAGAAAAGAGTGCAACAGTTCATTGTTTTTGTATTGCACAAGACACCCCTCATTTCTGAGAACACATGTGTACCCGGTGGTAGAGTGTCAGTCATCCTGGTCACCTTCCCAGTCAGAGTCACTGTAGCCCACCAGTTCTGTGAAGCCATTAACTCCATGTGTCAGCTTGTGGTTTTTGGTAGTGGCTAGATATTCCAAGACATGTTAAGCTGCCAGTAAATGATCTTGTGTTAGGTTAGAACCAAATTGGGATAGCCTATTGACTGCAAAGCAAATGTCCAGCCACAAGCATGGCAGACATTAGTGAGCTATTAGGATATGAACTAGGATGTAGTTGCAATATTCCAATTGTAATATCTCCCAGTGTAGTAACAATGGTGAGGTTCAGAATAGAATACAGTTTCAACTTGTATGTTGTGCCCACTGGGCCTCACTGAACCCTAATTTCATATAGGTAGAGGACATAATGGTGAGATGGAAATTATGATGGAAGTGAATGGGGGAATCTTAGTTGATATTCTGACTGAAGACCAGACTACTGGATGTACAAGATCTTATACTACTTGCTTATCTATGAGGAGTCAAATGGATTACTATAATAAATGAGAAAGCCAAAGATCAAATGTGTGTTAGGTATTGGTAATGCCGATATTGTGGATGGGAATTGGCCAAGTCCTTCAGACTGATTGGGGTGGCTGGGTATTACATACCATTGCAATGGTTGGTGAATACATGTAACAAGTTGCTGTTTAAATAGTGCCCACAGACTAATCCCAGATAACCTGGCATAGTGGCCTTTTGGCCTAGTTGGAAGAGTATATTACTGTGGGAATTTGTTGCCTTTCACAGTATGCCAGGTTAACCAAAGGTCAGTGATTCAAATCCCTGTGTGTGTAATAATTTAGAGGGTTGTTGCAATCACTTGGACCCCAGGAACCCTGGCTTACATGATGCCCCATGACATCATGGGGGTCTGCTATGTCAAACAGTAATTAGAGTGCTTGGGGGGAGCCACAGACAGGCCTGGGAAACCTGTTAAGATATCATCACTGTGGCACCTCAAGGGCTCGGTACCTAAGGGGAAGGTACTGTTACATACCATTGCAATGGTTGGTGAATACATGTAGCAAGTTGCTGTTTAAATAGTGCCCACAGACTAATGCCAGATAATCTGGCATAGTGGCCATTTGGCCCAGTTGGAAGAGTACATTACTGTGGGAATTTGTTGCCTTTCACACTAGGCTTCAACATACTCATGTGTTGCACCCTGCTTTCCTGTGCATACCATTAATTTGGATAGAAGAAAGATTTAGGAGGGTGTCGAGAGTGTTGGCCCAAGTAAGGGACTTCAGATAGGAGGAGGGAAGACTGGAGAACATAAACCAAGTCAATATTCAGAGTGAAGAACTATCTACATACATTTGCTACTTATATAGGTTAAGAAGTGAGATGTGGAACAGGGTGACATAAGGAGTGGAGAATAATAAGGTATGAAGAATCATGTGGAGGTATTGTCCACAATGATCAAGAATATAAGGAATGTAAACGAGAATAGAATAATGAAATATGGCTGACAATAGAATAATAGGAGAGTGGGTGAGAATAGAACAATGGAAAATTGGCCAAACATAATACAATAGGGCTGTGACCAAATAATAAGTGAATAGCAATTGTTCCAAAGGGAAACAGGTAAGGAAAAGGATGGGGAATGAAAGAATAGTAAAGAATGGAGGGGATGGGGTAGTGTCAAGTACACATACCGAGACCTGTTTACTCAGCAGTGCCAACCGAGCAACCATCCTATATCCACAACCAAGTGTCCACGTTGCATGTATAACACTTGGTACACCGGTCTCAGCTTTGGTACATCCACCATTCACACTCCTTGTCCTCACCCTTCGGTCTGTCTCACCTCGGGACTTCCTGTCCTTGTATTATCCTCGGCAATGACTCTATTGTTTTATAGTCAACCACTCCCTATTATCCTATTTTTAGTTATGCCTCTATTATTCTATCCTTTATTGTTCTATGCCCATTTGCATTCCTTCATTCTAATTTTACTCATTGTGGACAATAGCCACATGCTCTGCATACCTTGTTGTCTCACATTCCTTATTCCACATGTTGCTTCTTAACCTATATAAGTAGGACATGCATGTACATATTTCCTCATTCTGGGTATCAACTAGGCTTAGGCCCTTCTACCTTCTTCCCCTCTGTTAAGTCCTTGACTCAAGCCGGCATCACCAGCATCCTCCCAAGTATCTGTCTGTTTGTCAACTGATGGACTTCGGTACTGCTGAGGGGGTGTTGTTGAAAGGTCGGGTGGACTATGGCCAAGTCCTGCAGGCCAAGAGTAGTGGCGTTGGCTTCAACATGCTCGTGCGTTGGCTTCAACATGCTCGTGCGTTGGCTTCAACATGCTCGTGCGTTGCGCCCTACTTGCCGTGCGTGCCACTGTATTTGCAACAGACAGATACTCGGGGGGATGCTGAGGATGCCGGCCCAAGTCGAGGACTTAACAGAGGAGAAGAAGGTAGAAGGGCCTAAGCCTAGTCGATATCCAGAATGAAGAAGTATGTACATCCATGTCCTACTTATATAGGTTTAAGAAGCAACATGTGGAATAAGGAATGTGGGACAATAAGGTATGTAGAGCATGTGGTCATTGTCCACAACGAACAAAATTAGAACAAAGAAGGGATAGAACAATAAAAGACAGGATAATAGAATGTGTCCGAAGATAGGACAATAGGAGGTGCCAGACTATAAGACAAGGCTGGCAACCGAGGATAGTACAAGGACAGAAAGTCCTGAGGTGAAAAGGACCGAGGAATGTGGATGGCGGATGTTGTCAGGAGTCGGATACTGACGGACTTCGGTACTGCCGAAAGGTGTTGTCGAAAGGTCGGGCAGACTATGGCCAAGTCCTGCAGGCCAAGAGTAGTGGCATTGGCTTCAACGTACTCGTGCGTTGCGCCCTACTTGCCATGCGTGCCACTGTATTTGCGACAGACAGATACTCAGGGGGATGCTGAAGATGCCGGCCTGAGTCAAGGACTTAACAGAAGAGAAGAAGGTAGAAGGGCCTAACCCTAGTCGATACCCAGAATGAGGAAGTATGTACATCCATGTCCTACTTATATAGGTTAAGAAGCGACATGTGGAGTAAGGAATGTGGGACAACAAGGTATGCAGAGCAATGTGGTTGTTGTCCACAACGAACAAAATTAGAACAAGGAATGCAAAACGGGGATAGAACAATAAAAGGCAATATAATAGGATCGTGACTTGAAATGGAACAATAAGGAGTGGCCGGATATAAAACAATGGGGTCGTGCCCGAGGATAATACAAGGACGGGGAGTCTCGAGGTGAAACGAGCCGAGGAGTGCGGATGGCGAATGTGCCGAGCCGGGACCGGCGCACCAAGTGTTATGCGGGCAATGCGGGTACTTGGTCGTGGATATAGAGTAATTGCTCGGTCGGCACTGCCAGCGGATGGGTCTCGGTACGTGGACTTGACAGATGTACCGAGCCGAGACCGGTGTACCAAGTGTTATGCAGGCTGCGTGGACACTTGTACATGGACGTAGGATGGTTGTTCGGTCGGCACTGGCGAATATTCGGGACCTCGGTATGTGGACTTGACAGTATCCCCCCTCTAGTGGCTGAACCCCTGAAGCCAGAAATTAAAAGTAAAGTTCAGGACGCCTAAACATAATTTTTTTGGGTAGTGTGGGAAGCCTCCGGACTTCTCATCAATCAACCGCATACCCCCACTCGCCACCTATCAAAACTCGGAACAGAATGTATGCCGAGACCGACGCTGTCGAATGGGAGAATGGCAAAAGACGGGTCGCTCGTGATCGTGATCTATCATCCACTCAGAATGCGGGGCGTGATTCACGGAACCCCAGAGAGACCACGGATGGTGTGGATAGGGTGGGTGAGGAGAGTACTTCAGCGGAGAATGCGGAGGGTGCGGGTGCGGAGGATGCCTCAGCGGGGGTCATGGGGACGGATAGGGGGGTGACTATGGGGCGACTCATGGCAGCGAGTTGGGATACCCCGGAGGATGCGGAGGACAGCCAAGAGACTGTGGATGAATGGGCCGAAATGGCCAGGAGGGCAGAAGTCCCCGGAACCTTGGTGGTCCCGAAGATCTATGGGTGGAAGAGGGGTAGGAGTGCGGATGCAGGGCCTAGCGAGGGGTCTAGTATGCGCGGACGGGGAGGGGATGCGCAGGTGAGTGGTAATCCAGCCTCTTTGATTCCACCTGATTTGACATTCTTCAGTGCAAAAACAAGTTAGCCTAGGGTGAAGTCAGCCCGATTGTTCGAGGCCCAGTGGAGGGCGCGGATGAGGTGGTAGAGCCCCCAAGTAAAAGGCCAAGACGGGCCTGTACCCAAAAACTGAGCGGGAAGGCTGTCGAACCCGAAGTACCGCTGGCTGAGGGGTCGGGAAGGAAACGGGCGAAGAGAATGGGGAGGTCAGATAGGCTGGAACGGATAGAGCGGAAGCTTGGGGAGATGCAAAGGAGGATACAGAGTATGGGGAACGTGATGTTGGTCCTTCTTGAGGGCAATTCAGGCTATTCAGAAGACCCAAAACTGCGTGAAGAGTTAAGGAGTGCATTGCGAGAGGAGGAGGAGACGGAAGAGCAAGGGAGGAATGAGAAGGAGGAGAGGAATGAGGATGAGTATGTGGAAATAGTAGATTAGGGGAAAAATAATAAATTGTATAATTTTTTTTTGAAGGTAGAAATAAAAGAAGTCAAGGAAAAGAGAAATAAAACAAGTCAGAAGTGCCGAGGTGTTTGGCATCTCGGCTGTGTTATATTGATGGGAGAGGAGGTGGCAGATGGACTGGGACGGATGTTGAGGGTGGAATGAGGGGGTATTTCTTTCGGGATTTAAAGGTGGTTGTAGGGTTGTAAGCAGAGTGTCGGGAATGTATGGGGGAGTGACTGGAGGAGGATCGGGAGAGAGGGGGACATGATAGGTGACAAAATAGAATGGAGGGAGTGGAGAGTGGGACAGAAGGTGATGGACAGAATGGAGGGTGGGAAATGGAGGTGGTTTTCGGGAGAGGGACGTCTTTGGGAGGGGAGTTTTCACAGTTTGAAAAGTTTCTAGCTGGTCACCACCCCCCCCTTTTAGGTAGACGTCCCACCGTCTACCAAAGGTGTCGGCCTCTAGCCGAGAAGAATGGAAAAGGGTCAAAAATGCATATGACACGCATATACGGGGTGAAAGACTGGGGACGGATGGGGACGGATGGATGAGACCTTGGCCAAACGTGCCAAATGACAACGTTGACCGAGAGGTCCCTGCCGAAAAATTTGCCAGCTGTTCTGGTATACAAGCGTGCACAAGGCAGTTGCATTGACTAGGGCTATTGGTGAAGCTTCCAGCGATGGAACAGGATCCTGTGTGAGGCTTTTGGAACAGTGGCAAATGCCGCCTGGACCAAGGCCATCGGGATGTACCTAAAAATGTTAGTAGCTTGACGGATTATAATACTGCCCAATACCCTGTTAATCAACGGATTATAGTGGGTGAGCGAGTTGTGCCTGAATATTGCTGACCGACGGATCTAGTACACGACGGAGGGATGGGTGGACTGATTGTCTGAACGGAAAATCTAGTAAGTGTATCTGTGCTTTGTTAGCAAGAAATACTAGATCGGAAAAAGGTCATAATCATAAACAAATTTTCAATATGGTCTGTAAGCTGATGCTGATTGATCAAGCATGCCAGACAGATGGCCGAGGGTGGGGCGTTGCCTTCCAGTCAGCCGGAAAAAACTGAAGTTCTTCTGAACTGGGTGGTCTGTGAATCTATACTGGTATTGGGTTGGAAGTGCGGTGGCATGGATCTGTCTTGTTGGACAACCTAGGAGTAAGATGATCCGGTGAAGCTATGAACAGTTCCTGATTCAAAACAGTTAGAAGGGCTACCGGGAGACCCGGTTCCAAACAAGAAGATAGAAAGGTCATTAAAAGGGTGTCTCAAAAGACCATATTCGTAAACCGTGAGTGCACGGAAAGTAGTTTGATTCTGGGTATACTGTCAAGTGTCGGGTACTGACGGACTTCGGTACTGCCGAGGGGGTGTTGTCGAAAGGTCGGGCGGACTATGGCCAAGTCCTGCAGGCCAAGAGTAGTGGCATTGGCTTCAACATACTCATGCATTGCGCCCTACTTGCCGTGCGTGCCACTGTATTTGCAACAGACAGATACTCGGGGGGATGCTGAGGATGCTGGCCCAAGTCGAGGACTTAACAGAGGAGAAGCAGGTAGAAGGGCCTAAGCCTAGTTGATACCCAGAATGAAGAAGTATGTACATCCATGTCCTACTAATATAGGTTTAAGAAGCGACATGTGGAATAAGGAATGTGGGACAATAAGGTATGTAGAGCATGTGGTCATTGTCCACAACAAACAAAATTAGAACAAGGAATGCAAAGCAGGGATAGAACACTAAAAGACAGGATAATAGAATGTGTCCGAAGATAGGACAATAGGAGGTGCCAGAATATAAGACAAGGCTGGCAACCAAGGATAGTACAAGGACAGAAAGTCCCGAGGTGAAAAGGACCGAGGAATGTGGATGGCAGATGTACCGAGCCGAGACCAATGTACCAAGTGTTATGCAGGCTGTGTGGACACTTGTACATGGACGTAGGATGGTTGTTCGGTCAGCACTGGCAAATAATCGGGACCTCGGTACGTGGACTTGACACTGTTGCAAATCTGTGGCATGCATGGCAAGTAGGGCACAACACATGAGTACATTGAAGTTAATGCCACTACTCTTGGCCTGCAGGACTTGGCCATTGTCTGCCCAACACCCTTCGGCAGTACCGAAGTCTGTCAGTACCCAAAGCCTGACAGGTAGGGAGAGTGAACCAAATGATGTGCCAAATGTACCAAGCTGAGGCCAACATACCAAGTGACATTTGTGTGGATTGGTCACTTGCATGTAGAGTTAGACTAATCGTTTGGTCAGCACTTCCGAGTTACCAGATACTTGGTACGTGTAGTTGATAATGGATGTGTGTGTCCTGGGTGGTGTAGTATTGCATGGGAATGAGCTCTGAAGAAGACATGATGACAAATTGGGAGTCTGAATATTAGAGTGCTAAATAGAATGGTTGGCTGTGTGATGTGGCTACAGCGAAGGTGATATAGGATGAGCACCATCAGAGTTGAATTTGTAATTTACTGTCAGTGGGTGGAATTGGCTTGTATCTAATGGTTCTTGGTGCAGTAATTAGGTGGTCATCAGTAGGTAGAATAGGAGCTAATGAGGGTGGTTTTGCCCCCTCAAATATAATATTTTGTTCAACAGATACCTGCCAACTTTCTGGCCAGTATATGCAGTGGCCATCACTTTGTGCAGAATGGCCAATCCACTTGGATTTCTTGGATCTAGGTAGTAATTTATCATCTTGTTTGATTTTTACATAGACGTCCATCCCCCATTCGTGAGCATCTTGTAATTTTGGCTTTTGATGGTGAACCATCTCATAGGGTATCTTGTCTGGGAGAGCTCACATATGCATGCTGTTTTTAAGGTAATTTGCATGCTGAATAGCATCTCCCCATAGAAACTTAGAGCAATTTGAATCTAGCAGCATAGCAGGGGTCTTTTTGCCAAAGTGCAGTTTAGGCACTCAGCCACTCCATTCTGCTTGGGAGTCTCATGCACCATGTACCGGTGTCTAGTGCCTTGCTTGTCTAGATAATTGTTAAATTCAGCACTGGTATATTTGCCCCCTTGATCTGAGAGAAGCATTTTGATGCATGCATGCCTCTGCTAAAGCATCATTGCCTCATATAATTTGTATTTGGCAAAGACTGGATCTTTAGTGCTCATTAGATAGAGCACTGATTCCCTTGAGTGATCATCTATAAACAAGACATAATAGGACTTTTTGTCAATAGTAATATGCCTCGCCGGTCCCCATACATCTGTCAAGTCCACGATACCAAGCTCCAGTTCACTCGGCAGTCCCAACCAAATGACCCTTACTGTTTAATCCCACACACCAGTGACAAGTCATTCCTCACCAGTATGTAGTCTCAGCTTGGTACATTTGGCACATTATATGGTTTACTCTCCCTACCCCATCCCCTCTATTCTTTATTATTCATTTGTTCCCCATCCTTTTCCCTATCCATTTCCCTTTAGAACATTTATTATTCATTTATTATTCGGTCATGGCCCTATTGTTTTATGTTCAGCCACTCTCTATTGTTCTATTTCCATCCACTCTCCTATTATTTTATTCTTGGCCATATCTTATTATTCTATTCTTGATCATTGTGGACAATACCTCTACATGATTCTTCATACCTTATTGTTCTCCATTCCTTATATCACCCTGTTCCACATCTCGCTTCTTAACCTATATAAGTAGTGAATGTATGTAGATAGTTCTTTACTCTGAATATCGACTTGGTTTACGTCCTCTTGTATTCCCTTCTCCTGTCTGAAGTCCCTTACTTAGGCCAACACTCTCAGCACTCTTCTGGGTCTTTCTTCTGTCCAAATTAGTAGCACACACAGAAAAGCAGGGTGCAACACACAAGTATGTTGAAGCCTAGCCACCCCGATCGGTCTGCAGGACTTGGCCAATTCCCATCAGCACTATCAGCATTGCTGATACCGAACAGTATATTCAGAGTCACACTGCTTCCTGTGCCATTTTAGTTCTTATGATTATCCCCCCATGTACTAGATTCTCAGCCTACACTGAAGACAATTGGCTCACCCCTATGGTTCAACAATGAAGGGCACATGAGGCCTCTGGCACCCCATCCCTTCTTATTGGTTACACCTCACCTGCAATTGAACTAGGGCACCTCACCTCCTCCTTTGAGCAAGAGTCACACATTGAAGAGGTATTTAATGATGACATTGAATATGTAGACAACAATAATGGCAATCAGGAACATTATTTGGTAGAGGACAAACTTGGCTTGGTAAACTATGCCACAGATGCCAAAACCAAGGAACAGCCTCAACAAAATAGGCAGGCAGACACACCTGAACCCCCTCGCACCCCTGTAGCCATGCCTCAACCCATGGCTGTATCACCTCAGCCTGTGGCCACACCACCTCAACCTGTGGCCATACCCCCTTAGCCCATGGCTGTACCACTGCAAGCCCAGCAAGCTCCCCAAGCCAGGCCAGCCCCGCAGCCCAGGCAGGCTCTGCAAGCCAGGTGAGCTCCTAAGGCAAGGGCCCCTATAAACCCAGCTAACAACAATGACCTTTTAAACACCATCCTTAAACTCGGCAGAACTGCCCAAAATCATTGACAGGACAGTCAAGCTGCCAGAATTTGCAAGCCAGAACCCTTTGATGGGGCTAACCCTAAAAGGCTAAAAGGTTTTATTTTTCTTGTAGAATGAACTTCCATACTTGGCCCAACTCATTTCCCAATAATAGGCAAAAGGTCAATTATATGGTCTCCTATGTGGAGGGAACAGCTTTAGAATGTTTTGTGCCTTACCTGATGGGTAATCCAAACATGCAACCTTGCTGGACAAGTGATTTGGAGCTATTTATAGATGAGTTACAAATCAACTTTGGCTCATGGGATGAATGAGCTGATGCTGAGATGGCTCTTGAGAAGCTGACCATTCAGGACAATCATAAGGCTACTAGGTTTTTTGTAGAATTTTACAGGCTCATGGCTCTTGTTGATTACAATGACAATGCTCTCCTCCACAAGGCATATATGGTATTGCCAAAATGCATCAAGGATGACCTCATCTACTTTGACAAACCCCATACACGTGACAACATTTGAAACCTCATTCAAAGGATCGACATGAGATATTGGCTGAGCAGTCTGTGGAGGGCAGTAATGAGCCAAAGAAAGATATGAAATTGGACAAGCCTGGCAACAGATATACCCCAGATAACTTCTAGCAAAGTAACAGCAATGATAACAGCAGAAATAAGGACACATTTAAATGCAAGGAAGGTAAAATTCCTTAGCCCAATCTACCCAAGTACACTAAGACCCTCTGCAAGGATGACAAGCTCCTCCTCACCGAATGACAAAGATGCATAGACAACAACCTGTGTCTCCTCTGTGCTACCAGTAATTACAAAGTCACTCAATGTCCCAAAGCAATCAAGGCCCATGTGACTACCACTCCTGACTCATCCCCCAGGCAACTGATGCCTTGGATGTCAATGCTAAGGACTCAGCAATGGTAACTGAAAACTAGTCTTCCATCCAGTAGCCTGTAAGCATACCAAGGGTTGCATTGACTTGGCAAGTGCTAGTAGTGAGGTTTAGATCAATGCTTCTATGTCTCTCTATTTTCTTTTAATTATTCCATCAACTGATTGGGTGTTGAAATCCTTGGCAACCCACCTTGCATGCTTGATTGAATCAGCATCCATTCATAATATATCCCTTTATTTTATTCTCTCTTAGAATTATTTTGATCTAGTACTGCTAATTTAGTTTTTTTCTGAATATATAGACATGTCTACTAGACTTTCTATTAGGACAATTTCAGTCCACCCATCCATCTGTCATATCACTAGATCTGTCGGTCAGCAATATTCAGTCACAACTTGCTTACCTGCTATAATCCGTTGATTAACAGGGTATTGGGCAGTATTACATTCTATAATGCCACTAACATTTTTAGGTCCATCCTGATGGCCTCAGTCCAGTCGGCACTTGCCACTGCTCCAAAAGCCTCACCAGGATCCTGTTCCATCGCTAGAAGCTCTGTGAATGGCCCTAGTCAATGCAACTGCCTTTGTGCACACTTGTATACCAGAAAGGCTGGCAAGCTTTTTAGCTAGGACCTCTCAGTCAGCGGCACCATTTGGCATGTTTGGCCAAGGTCTTTCCATCCATCCCCATCCATATCTATTCTGTATATTCATATTATATGCTCTCACCGCTCCTTTTTCCATTCCCTTGGCTTGAGGCTGACACTTTTACTAGATGGTAGGATATCTACCTAAAAGGGGGGGCTGGCGACTAGCTAGAAACCCTTCAAACTATGCAATCTCCCTTCCTGAAGACATGCCTCTCCCAAAAACTTCCCCATTTACCCCTCTCCACACTCCATCCTGACCTTGAATTCCCTCCGTTCCCTCAGTCCCAATCCAAATTCCCATCTCCTTCCACCTTCTGACACTCTATTCTCGACCTTACGATCAGACCCATTCCTTACATCCTCCCCAGCCCATCTACCACCCTTTCTTTCCTTCCGTTTATCACAACAGAAACTGCTAAACACCCTAGCACATTCGACTTGTGCTTTCTCTGTTATGTTCTTTATTTCTTTTCTTCATTATTTCACTCAAAAAGAAGAAAATATAAAACATTGTATTTTGGAGACTGCTTCAGAGTCTCATCCCCTTCATATTCTCTCATATCTGCATCCTCCTTTTCTTTTCCTTTCTCCTCCCCCTTATCCCTCTCATTGTTATCGTCTTTCAGCTGATCCTCCCCTGAACTCTCCCCTCTATCTGAACCTCCTGAATTTTCCAGCACTACTGAACCCCTGTGCCAGTCCTCACCCAATAAGGCCACCATGTGACTGATGTAGTAAACCCCCTGCACCAAGCGCAGGAAGAGTTGATTCATCCTAGCTTGCCCCTCCAGGATATCCTCCCAGATCTTGACAGGATGCCAAGATTCCAAACCCTCTGGCTCAGGGACTTCCACAACCATGGCCTGTCTGCTAGACTGCAGACCCTCCACCTGCTTGCTCAGTCACAATGTTACAGCCCTTCTTAGCCTCTTCTTCAGCCATTCTTCCTCCTCTGTTTCCTCCCCCTCACTCTGCCTCTCCTCACACACTCTCTCCAACTCTACCTCCTCCTGACTCTCAACCTTGCGTTACCAAGGTGCCAACAGGTTGCACTTGACTTTCCGCTTGTTGCACCAGCCACACATGGCCTCTATGGTCCACACCTTGCAGTCATCCAGACACCCCTCACAGTTTTTGCATAGAGGATGGAGGGATGGAGACCACTTTTGGATCAGCTTTTCTTTGCGCTATTTAAATAAATCAATAAATGGAATAAAAAAAGAGACAATTGCAACTCACCTTGGCCCCCCTTGGCCCACTGCCCTTTGTTTCCCTGCTGGGCCCTGCCTCTGCACTCTTACCCCTCTTGCATATAAGGGTTTTCAGGACTCCGAAATCTTTGAAAACCCTCACCTGCTCAGCACCCTCATTTTCAGGTGTTTTGGTCTGTTCCCCTATGTCCTGGGAAGGCTCTGTTTCGTTCATCTCCTCAGGAGCCAGCATTCCTGCCCAATTGGCCAATTTGGCTGGTTTCTTCTCAGCTGCCTTAGCAGCTTCCTTGGCCAGGTGTAATTCTTCCACAGCTTTGGCTGGTGCCTCCGCTGCTGTCTTAGCAGCCCTCTCTACTTCTTCTGCTGCTATTTTTACAGCTTCCTTGTCTGCCTTCGGCATAGCCTCGGTGGCCTCTTGTGCTGCCCACTCTACCTTCTCCTCCTGCTGGCGCTGCCAGGCAAGCCAGTTCTCCTTGAATCTCTGCCTTCATCATTGGTCTCAGCTTTTGGGTCATGATTTTATTCCCCTGCATTTGTGTTTTGCACTTGCATCTTTGGTTCTCTTTTGCGCTTTTCTCTTTTGCATGTGCGTTCTCTGGCCCTTAAAATAAGCACCCATAACAACGCACCATTGCACACCTTTGGGCCTTGTCTTTAGCATCCATATTGACAAGCCCCAAAGGCACTTGTTGCTGTGTGTGTCAGTTATCAGTCTTATTAGACCTTCCCTGCCATCATCAGCACCTATTGTTTTGTTTGGAGTGATGTTGATTGTCAGGCTCTGGGAATGCTGAGGAGTGGCCAAGTCCTGCAGACTAGAAGTAGTGGCATGGCTTCAACGTGCTCGTGCATTGCGCCCTACTTCCCATGTGTGCTACCGATTTGGGACAGAGGGATACCCGGGAGAGTGCCGAGAATGTTGGCCCAGGTAAAGGACTTGGGACAGGAGAGGGGAGGACAAGAAGGCGTAAACCTAGTTGATTTCCAGAACGAAGAACCATCTACATACATTGGCTACTTATATAGGCTAATAAGTGAGATGTGGAACAGAGTGGCACAAGGAATGGAGAACAATAAGGTATGAAGAAACATGTGGAGGTATTGTCCACAATGATCAAGAATAGAACAAGGAATGTGGATGATAATAGAACAATAAAGTATGGCTGAGAACAAAAGAATGAGTGAGAATAGAACAATAGAGAGTGGCTGAATATAAAACAATAGGGCCACTGCCGAGTGGCAACAAAGAGTGAATATCCCAAGGATAAACAGGCAAGGGGAAGGACAGGGAATAATCAAGAATAGGAGGGTGGGATAGGGATAATGAACCAAATGATGAACTGAATGTACCGAGCCGAGGCCACACACTGGTGAGGGATAATATGGGTAAGGGTCGGTTGGTCGGTACTGCCAAGTAAATCGGAGCATGGTATCATGGGCTTTACATTGATGGGGAATAATGATGTAGTTGGCTGATGGGAAGCTGTCATGATTTCTCCACTCCTTTCTCTAGTTATTGGACTCTGCTACTCTGCCAGACTATATGTACAGTTCTTAGGTAATTAGTTAAAGCTCAGTCTTGAGCTGGTCAATACACTGAAAAGTATCATTGCTCATTTCCCTCTTCCACTCCCAACTATTGAAGCTCTTGTTGTTGCTGACATTAGCTGAATACTATCATATCCCTACAACACCCTATCATGGATGTTGATCTCCTAAAACAAATTCTTGCAGGCCTGTAGCAAAACAATGCAGACATGACTACAATGGTAAACAATCAGACACACCACCTTAACCAACACCTACCGACACTACAAGCTCAAACACCCCAGCTGACATCTATAACTTCCTCTATCCCATCAGCTGGCAAAATCACAAGACCAGAACCATTTGATGGCTCATCAGAGAAGATTGATATCTTCTTGTGCGAGCTCTACCTGAACTTTGAGGATGATGCATCATATTTCAAAGTGGACCATATGTGAAAGATCCACTTTGCCTTGTCCTATATGAAAATCAAGTTTGCGGCTCAGTGGGAAATTCATGTCACAGGGGAACTGGAAGCAGGAACACATAGCTATCAGAGTTGGGAGGAATTCTGTACCGAGCTGCTGATCACATTCCATGACCCAAATAAGAAAGAAATGGCTCAATGAAAGCTGGAGCAGCTGAGACAAGGAGGAAGGCAAGCAACAGAGTTCTTTGTGGATTTTGAGAAACGTAGGTCACAGGCAGGGTATAATGATGAAGGATATGTTGCCTTGCTCAAGAGAAACCTGTCCCCTCAGGTGATGGACCAGATTTACACACTGGAGACCATTCCAACAATGGATGACAAGTGGAAGTCATATGTCCTCCATTTTTACAGCCAGTTACATGAATACCAAGTGACAAAAAGGGGGATTATAGGACCAAGGACATGGCAGACTCCAAGGAACCTACAATCTACCCCAGCTCAGCCACTCACTCCCCTACCCATTTTGGGACCACAACCTATAGAGATTGATTGGGCTTGAGGGAAGTCAGTGAGGGTGGTGACATGCTTTAACTGTAGAGAGCAAGGACACATAGCATGAAACTGTGTCAGGAGTCGGATACTGACGGACTTCGGTACTGCCGAAAGGTGTTGTCGAAAGGTCGGGCGGACTATGGCCAAGTCCTGCAGGCCAAGAGTAGTGGCGTTGGCTTCAACATACTCGTGCGTTGCGCCCTACTTGCCATGCGTGCCACTGTATTTGCGACAGACAGATACTCAGGGGGATGCTGAAGATGCCGGCCCGAGTCGAGGACTTAACAGAAGAGAAGAAGGTAGAAGGGCCTAAGCCTAGTCGATACCCAGAATGAGGAAGTATGTACATCCATGCCCTACTTATATAGGTTAAGAAGCGACATGTGGAATAAGGAATGTGGGACAACAAGGTATGCAGAGCAATGTGGTTGTTGTCCACAGCGAACAAAATTAGAACAAGGAATGCAAAACGGGGATAGAACAATAAAAGGCAATATAATAGGATCGTGACTTGAAATGGAACAATAAGGAGTGGCCGGATATAAAACAATGGGATCGCGTCCGAGGATAATACAAGGATGGGGAGTCCCGAGGTGAAACAGGCCGAGGAATGTGGATGACGGATGTACCGAACCGAGACCGGTGTATCAAGCGTTATGCATGCTGCGTGGATGCTTGTACATGGACGTAGGATGGTTGTTTGGTCGGTACTGGCGAATAATGGGACCTCAGTACGTGTACTTGACAAACTGTCCCAAACCATGAGGTATACAGAAGGTTAGAGCAATGATGGATGGGTGGACAAAAGAGAAGAAAAAGGAGGTGCTGGACATGTTGAAGAAGGAGGATTTTTAGGAGCAGCAGGAGTGAAAAGGATGTCCTCCTCACTCTGGGTATCTGTAAACTACTTCACCCTACTAGCAGTTGAAGAAGGTGCAGAACCTAGACCTGAAATCATCCTAGAACAACCCTTGAAATTCAAGGAGAAGAAAGAGAAGAGGAAGCGAGAAGAGAATGTGATGATGGTAGAAGAGGTGGAGAAACCCAGAGAGGGAAAAGAAGAGTGGGTATTGTAGAGGATACACCAAGACAACAAGTCAGGGCAGGAAGTGTTAAGACAGTGGACACATAGTAGAAGGAAAGGAGAGGTTACATCAGAAGTAGTGGAAGCCATACGAGGGATCAGAAGAGAGGAAGGTATAGAAGTGGTCAAGGAGCTTAGGGGAAGGAAACAGTGAATCAGACAAATAAACCAATCTTCAGTGATGATACCCACCACTGTTGAAACACTGACAGACAAAAGGGGGTTCACAATTGAAGCGCTCCTAGACTGTAGGGCAATGGGGTGCTATATCAATGAAGGCTTTGAAAAAACAAAGTGTTTGCCAATGGAAAGGCTCCTAAGACCACTACCCATCTACAATGTGGATGGAACCCACAATGAAGGAGGACCGATAACCTATACAGTGACCCTCAGAGTCAGGATAAAGATCCACTTGGAGGTCTTCCCTTTTTCAGTCACCAATACCAGAAAGACAGACCTCATTGTTGGCTTCAACTGGCTTCAGAAGCATAACCCAAGTGTCAACAGGAGAGATGACATTTGACCAATGTCCCTTTGGATGTGGAATGTCAAAAGCAGGTGTGGAAGAGGATGATGCAGGAGAAGAGGAGGAAGAACTAGAGGAGGGAGACCATATATTTGTGACCTGGATATATGCAGAGGAGGAGGAAGGGTGTATAGCTAGGACACACTCACAGAAGCTGGCAGAGGAGGCACAGAAGGAGAAGAAGAAGAGGATGGTGGAAGAAATGGTACCAGCACACTACCTGGAAGAGTTTAGAGGGGTCTTCACAAAGGAGGGGTTTGACAATAACCTTCCTGAATGACAGCGGTGGGACCATGCAATTGAACTAAAGCAAGGGGCTGAACCATTCTCAAGCAAGGTATATCCACTCAATCTGGAGGAACAGAAGCAGCTAGATGAGTTTTTGGAAGAAAACATGAAGTGAGGGAAGATCTGACCATCCAAGTCTCCCATTGCATCGCTATTCTTCTTCATCAAAAAGAAATATCGCAGCTTGAGGCCAGTACAGGACTACCGAAGGCTGAATGCAATGACAATCAAGAACTGCTATCCACTGCCACTGATTTCTGAAGTGATCCACAAACTATGTCATGCATGCATCTTCACTAAGCTAGACATTAGGTAGGGATACAATAATGTCCAAGTCAAAGAAGGGGATGAACACAAAGTGGCCTTTATCACCAACCGAGGCCTCTTTGAACCACTGGTCATATTCTTTGGATTGACTAACTCCCCTTCAACATTCCAGATGATGATGAATGACATCTTCTATGAATTGATCAATGAAGGATAAATCAGCACCTATATTAATGACATTGATCTACTCAACAGACTTAGAAGAACACAGAGGGACTGTCAAGTGTGTCTTGGCCCTGCTACAAGAACACAATCTATATCTCAAACCAGAGAAATGTGAGTTTGAGAAGGAGAAGGAGGAATATCTGGGATTGGTAGTGAGGAAAGGAAAGGTGGAAATGGTCCCAGTGAAGGTGGAAGGAGTGAGCAGGTGGCCAGTTCCCAGGATGAAGAATGTGTAGATTAACCTGAGACTCTTAATCTGTAGATGGGTCTGGCAGATAGGGTTTCCTGGGGTTTTCCCGCGCTTTACTATCGGAGAGTCGGTTGGACAAATGGGGGAATGATGTCCTAGATTTTCCTATGAATTTAGATATATTTATCTATAGGAAATGTATTGCTCTAAGGCAATTCTACTGGGGAGCTGAGTCCCGGGTTTACTCTCCGCTTAGGCGCCGATCCGGGAATCCGGCCTGGGCGCCAAAGCGTCGGTTTAACGGTTTGTGGTCCTCCCACAAGTTAGATATATTATCTAGTAGTATAATATAATATATGGGGTTGGAAACCCAACTGTGACCCGGCCTTGCTGTACGACGAGTAGCTGGTGTCCTAGTCCCGAATAGGGAAGTACGCACTCGGCGCTTAACCTTCGGTCAGCGCGAGTGATGGATTTATAGTTGTAGCCTAATGGCTAGTGCGATGGGGAGCAACGATGGAATTATAATTGCTTGCTTATACTACTACAAAATACTAGTACTTTATATGAAATAGAAATCCTATTTATAAGTGAAAACTTCACGGAGTGAAGTTAGAAGCCGGCCCAATGCGGCCGTGCGCGTGCTACACCCGCATATATGCGGTGGGGATGATATAGGACGAAAACTTCACAGGGGAGAAGTTGGAAATAGCATAGAATATGAAATAGAATGAATAAGAAACCACATGCCAGTGTATCTCCTTCCCGACATGTCCAGATGAGGTGAGCCGGCCCTTGGGGTAGGTATGGGGCCGGGTAGAGAGTGTGGGGTAAAACCCGCTCCTAAAATCATGGGAATATTATCGTAGGTTCCTCATGATGTATATGACTTCAATATGAAGTTGCGTCCTGATCTGGGAATGGTTGGAGGAGATATTGGAGTTTTGGTGGAGAATGTATATATAAATGACTCAATAATGCCTGGTTCTAACAGAATGAATTGCAACAATTCTTGGGGTTTGTCAATTTCTATCATCGCTTTATCTAAGCATTTCCAAACCACTACATAAACTAACAGGGAACAAGCCATGGAACTGGCAGTTGATAAGCTTCCAACTCCTCAAGGCAGCAGTAACAGCAGCACCAATCCTAGCCTAACAGATGAGGACCTATTCCGAGTGGAAGCAGATAGTTCAGACTTTGCCAGTGGTGTAATCCTGTCACAAATACAACAAGGAACCTGGAAACTGGTAGCCTACATGTCCAAGGCACTCAATGATGTACAGAGGAATTATGATATACATGACAAAGAGATGCTAGCCATCATGTGGGCATTGGAAGAGTAGAGGCACTATCTGCAAGGGATGATGCAGCTATTTAAAATATATACAGACCACAAGAACCTAGAGTACTTCATGGTGGCAATAAAGCTGAACTGCTGCCAGGCCAGATGGTCACTTGAATTGGCAGACTATGATTTTATCCTGAAGCATTTGTTGGAGAAACGCCAGAACATCTATTAATAGGCATTAGTTACCCGTCTGGTTACCTCCCTGCGCTATGACCCCCGAGCGTTTAAGTAACTACTATAACTAGTATGTTTGTACCATAATAGAAACTCACTGGTAGAAAGCCCAGCCACTCTGTTGATGAGTGCTCATTTTAGTGGCCATTGAGCCCAATGTCTCGTGTTGTTGAGTTTCCACTTGTTTCCTATCCCTCTCCCACATGCTTCTAGAGATTAAGAGTCTCAGTCTTTCCGACTGAGCAGCTTGCCAGTTTCTATTACGACTCATTACGATACATTCCCATTCTTGTGCATCTCGTTCAGCTCATCCATCATCGACGTCGGCAACACCCCTCGTACTGTGCCACGTCACATGCCGGCCGCAAACACAGCCGCCACCGCTTACCTCCACGTTCATCGCAGCATGCACCTACCTTGAAGGGGTGCATCGCTACTTCGAGGAGCCAGGACCCACACCTCAAGTCCTGACACTCCCACATCGACCTCTTCCCCTAGCTGCGTATACCAGTTTTCAAGGGGTGTGCACCTGACTTCAAGGGGTGTGCACCTGACTTCAAGGGGTGTGCACCTGACTTCAAGGGGTGTGCACCTGACTTCAAGGGGTGTGCACCTGACTTCAAGGGGTGTGCACCTGACTTCAAGGGGTGCCCCCATACTTTTGTAAACAGTGCACCACTCGTGCATCACCCACTTGACACCTTCTTGCGCCGTTTGCGCATCGTTTCCTCGCGCCGTTCTCGTCATCGCAACGCGCCATTCATCACGCACCTCCTACGTGCGCCATCCTATCCCCACTCGCGCCGATACATACGCACATCGTACACACCATCGCCGCGCATCATCCACGATCATTCGCCGCATCGTTCACGCGACATACTGTATGACACGTCGTTCAAACGCGTTCATGCACCACCCATTCGCACCGTTCGTGCATCGACACCCGCACCGTACACTCGCGCCGCTCACATGCCATCCGCGCATCGCTTACGCGTCGCACCGTTCTCACTGGGCGTTCATCACATCATTCTCAGCACGCGTCGTCGCACTGACACCCGTCACGTTCACACGCCGTTCACTCGTCGCATTATGCCCACTCGCGCCGTTCATTCGCGCCGTTCGCACACCGTCACTCGCAGACATTGGCGTTTCATGGTGCAAGCCCTAGCACTCTCTCGTTACTCAGAGTACATACGGCTTGAAGGGGTGTGTTGGAGAAACGCCAGAACATCTATTAATAGGCATTAGTTACCCGTCTGGTTACCTCCCTGCGCTATGACCCCTGAGCGTTTAAGTAACTACTATAACTAGTATGTTTGTACCATAATAGAAACTCACTGGTAGAAAGCCCAGCCACTCTGTTGATGAGTGCTCGTTTTAGTGGCCATTGAGCCCAATGTCTCGTGTTGTTGAGTTTCCACTTGTTTCCTATCCCTCTCCCACATGCTTCTAGAGCATTGACCAGGTCAACTCAACAAGAAGGCTGACCTCCTCTCAAGACAGGAAGACCGTAAACAAGGAGTAGAAGGAGACAACACAGGAGTCACAGTGTTGAAGCAAGAGTTCTTCCAAGAAATAAGGGGAGTGCTCAGAGGACAGGAGGAAGACCTGATGAAAAGGATCAGAAAGGCAAAGAACATAGAAAAAAGTCAGAGAGAGGGTAGAGAGTGGAGAGAAGGATTGGAAGGAAGAAGAGGGGATCATAATGTGGGAAGGAAGGATATACATACCAAAGAACAGGAAGCTTTGGGAGAAAATCATTCATCTACACCATGACACCCACTGCAGGTCACCCTGGGAGGTTCAAGACAACAGAACTCATCCTCAGGAACTCCTGGTAGCCAAGGATACATGGAGATGTGAGAACATATGTAGATGGGTGCATTAGGTGTCAACAAACAAAGATATTCCCAGAAAAACCATGGGGGACTCTAGCTCTAAATGCAATTCCAACAAGGATTTGGAAGTACATATTTGTCAAGCGTTGGATTACTGACAGACTTCGGTACTGCCGAGGGGTGTTGTTGGAAGGTCGGGCAGACTATGGCCAAGTCCTGCAGGCCAAGAGCAGTGGCGTTGGCTTCAACGTACTCGTGTGTTGCACCCTACTTGCCGTGCATGCCACTGTATTTGCAACAGACAGATACTCGGGGGATGCTGAGGATGCCGGCCCAAGTCGAGGACTTAACAGAAGAGAAGAAGGTAGAAGGGCCTAAGCCTAGTCCATACCCAGAATGAGGAAGTATGTACATCCATGTCCTACTTATATAGGTTTAAGAAACGACATGTGGAATAAGGAATTTGGGACAATAAGGTATGCAGAGCATGTGGTTATTGTCCACAATGAATAAAATTAGAATAAAGAATGCAATGCAGGGATAAAACAATAAAAGATAGGATAATGGAAATGTGTCCAAGGATAGGACAATAGGAGATGCCAGACTATAAGACAAGGCTTGTAACCGAGGATAGTACAAGGGCAGGAAGTCCCGAGGTAAGAAGGGTCGAGGGGTGGGGACAGGGAGTGTGGATGGTGGACATGCCGAGCCGAAACCGGCGTACCAAATGTTATGCATGCCACATGGGTATTTGGTCGTGGATATGGGGTGATTGCTTGGTCGGCGTTGCCGAATAGACATGTCTGGGTATGGTACTTGACAATATTGGTGGACCTCATTACCCAATTACCACAAAGCCTGGGATATGAGGCAATTATAGTAGTAGTGGATAGACTGTCTAAACAAATTAGATTGGCACCAACAAATGGAGAGGTTACATCAGAAGGGATTGCAAGGATCTTCAGAGACATGGTGTGGAGAGACTTTGGACTCCCAGAGGTAGTGATCAGTGATAGGGGCTCTCAATTCATCTCGAAGTTCACAAAAGACCTATACCGACTGCTAGGGATAAAGATGAACCCTTCAACTGCCTATCATTCCCAGACAGATAGACAAATGGAACTCATCAACTAAGAGGTAGAGCAGTATCTGTGGCTGTTTGTCAATCATAGGCAGGATGACTGGGTAGAATGGTTGCCATTGGCAGAGTTCATGTCAAGTACATGTACTGAGATCCTGGTAATTTGGCAGTGCCAACTGAGCAGTCAGACTACGTCCACGTACAAGTGCCCATGCCACATGCAAGTCACTTGGTATGCCAGTCTCAGCTTGGTACATCCACCATCCACATTCCTTGTTCCCATCCCTCATCTACCCTATGCCATTCACCACCCATTAATCCTACCTTGCCTACTCCTTATTCCTTGATTGGCCTTACCTCAGGACATCCTGTCCTTGTTTTATCCTCAGCCACAACCATTGTTTTATAGTCAGACACCCCCTATTGTCCTATCCTTGGCCACATTCCTATTATTCTATTTTTATTGTTCTATCTCTGTCTACATTCCTTCATTCTAATTTTACTTGTTGTGGATAATATCTCCACATGCTCTGCATACCTTATTGTCCCACATTCCTTATTCCACATGTCGCTTCTGAAACCTATATAAGTAGGGCATGCATGTACACACTTCCTCATTATGGGTATCAACTAGGCTTAGGCCCCTTGTCTCCTCTCTCCTCTGTAAAGTCCTCTACTCAGGCTGGCACTTTTGGCACCCCCTGAGTACTCCCTCTGTCCCAAATTGGTGGCATGCATGGCAAGTAGGGCGTAATGCACAAGTACATTGAAGCTAAAGCCACTACTTCTGGCCTGCAGGACTTGGCCGTTACCCATCCACATCTTCGGCATTACAGAAATATGACAGCTTGACAGTTTAGCTATAATGACAAGATCCAAGTGTTGACAGGGTACTCTCTATTCTACTTAAACTATGGACAGCATCCAAGGAAGTCCACAGAGCCACAACAAGAGATAGAAACAGAGGCAGAAAATATGTTTGAGAGAACAATGAAGAAAATCAGAGAGGAAGCAACAGCAGCACTAGAAAATGTGGCATCAGATATGAAGAAGTATTGTGACAAAGGAAGGCAAGATGTACCACAATATCAAGTAGAGGACAAGGTTTACTTGGAAGGCCTTAATGTCACCACCAACTGACCCTTAAAAAGACTAGAAGACAGATGTTATGGCCCATTTGAACATGCTTACAAAGTCTGACTACCCCCCAATTGGAAGAACATACATCCTGTGTTTAATACTGTCCTGCTACGTCCTGCCTGAACACCCACATCCTCCATACAACAGAAGCCAACACCTCCCCCACCAGTGATGGCACCAAAAGGAGTGGAGTATGAAGTAGAGGAAGTTCTGGACTCTAGAATGCATAGGGGAGTACTGCAGTATCTGGTGCAGTGGGTTGGGTATCCTAGAGAACAGAATTTGTGGGTGCCAGAGAAGAATATGAGGAACTCAAGACAGAAAACACAAGAGTTTCACAGATGATTCCCAGCTGTACCCAGGTGCATAGGCCATATCTTGTACAGACTACCCTTTCACCCATACCAAACCCTGGAGTCGAAAAATGCCAGAGCATGATGACATATGGAGGCATGGGTGTTGTATCTGGAATGCATGCATCATTCAGAGGTATGGATGGCCTGTGGAAGGCTGTTGCATGTGTAGTAGTGGTGGGTGCCACAAGTGGGCACAATGAGTGTGTGATGGTGGGCATGACAAATTCAAGCTGGAGCAAGGATGGGAGGTGGGCGAGTGCAAATATATGTACAATGACACAAGCATGAGCAAGGCTGAGAGGTGGGAAAGTGCAAACATACATGCAATGATGTGAGCACAAGTGAAGTGGGAAGGTGGGTGAGTACAGCAAGTACAAACATGCACATGATGACATGAGCATGAGCAAGCCTGGGAGGTGGGCAAGTATGGCGAGTAAACAGTGAGCACAATGGCACATGCACCATTGAACAGCCAGGGCAATGGCATGTATATGATTGAACAGCCAGCACAATGGCACATGTGCAAATGAATGGTGAGTACAATGGTGCATGTGCAAATGAGCGGCCAGCACAATGGTGCATGCACAATTGAACAGCCACAGCATATATGAGGGTGCAAGGGCAGGTGTGAGTGTGAGGGCAGGTACAAGGGCATTGTGAGCGGCAGGTGCAGGTACATGTAGGGGTACGGGGGCAGGGTTGGCATGTTTGCATAGGAAAACCATAGACAATACTGCTGTCATCATGAATGGAGGAGGGTGCATAATCAAGCCAACCGTCCCTCCCATCTGCTATCATGGTCGTCATATGAAACCACTGTCTCCATGGTGTCCATCCCCATCCCCATTCCAATACCACATCCTCGTTAATGTTGAGGGTGATGGGAAGGTGCAGGTACAGGTACAGGTGTGGGTGTGGGTGTAGGTGCAGATGCAGGTATAGATGTGAGTGAGTGTAGATGCAGGTGCAGGTGCAAGTGCAAGGGTGGTTCCAGCCAGCACAATGATGTGTAAGCTAGACCAAGAGGTGTGCAGGTGCAAATGCATACAGGCACCATTAAAACAATGAAGTCACTGTGCAGGTTGGCATGATGACAAAAGAACATGATGACAAAAGAACATGTAAAAAATAATGGAGTCATCGTACACACTGGTGCAATGAGCAAAGGACCTCCACTTGTTGTGCAAAATGATAAAATGACCCATGGCTTGCAGAGAGCTCCAGAAGAGGCTGGTCCAGGAAATTCAACATGCATGCCGGCACAACAAGAAAACTAACTAAACCAGTTGACAACCCCTGCCTTACCTTCTTCTCATGAAAAGGATGCCCTACCAATCATGCATGCCAGCACAACAGCTAGGACAAGTACAGGGGTCACTTACCTTCTTCTCACCACCTCTTTTGGACAAGACCATGGGTGGGAGGGATAAAAAATGAGTGTGACAGGTGCTTATCCAACCTGGTACTTTGGATCACCCAGTAGACAGGCAATGGTCAATGATGACATTAACCTTAAAAGGAGAGGTAATGTCATGATTTCTCCACTCCTTTCTCTATCACTTGTTATTGGACTCCACTACTCCATCAGATTATATGTACAGTTCTTAGGCAATTAGTTAAAGCTCAGTCTTGAGCTGGTCAATACACCGACAAGTATCATTGCTCATTTCCCTCTTCTGCTCCCAAGTATTGAAGCTCTTGTTGTTGCTGACAGAAGCCTGGGAAAATTCCCAAAGACTGTGATGTCACATCGGTGTCCAGAACTCTATTTTGAAACTCCACCTACTGGCTTCATGGGTTCAGCTGCTAGGGGGGGGATATTATCAAGTCCATGATACCAAGCTCCAGTTCACTCAGCAGTACTGACCGAATGACCCTTACCATATAATCTCACATACCAGTGACAAGTCATTCCTCACCAGTATGTGGTCTCAGCTTGGTACATCCAGCACATTATATGGTTCACTCTCCCTACCCCATCCCCTCTTTTCTTTATTATTCATTTGTTCCCCATCCTTTTCCCTTCCCATTTCCCTTCAGAACATTTATTATTCATTTATTATTTGGTCATGGCCCCATTGTCTTATGTTCAGCCACTCTCTATTATTCTATTTTCATCTACTCTCCCATTATTTTATTCTCAACCATATCTTATTGTTCTATTCTCACTTACATTCCTTATTCTATTCTTGATCATTGTGGACAATACCTCCACATGATTCTTCATACCTTATTGTTCTCTATTCCTTAAACCACCCTGTTCCACAACTCACTTCTTAACCTATATAAGTAGCGAATGTATGTAGATAGTTCTTCACTCTGAATATCGACTTGGTTTACATCCTCTTATGTTCCCTTCTCCTGTCTGAAGTCCCTTACTTGGGCCAACACTCTCAGTACTGTTCTGGGCCTTTCTTCTGTCCAAATTAGTAGCACACATGGAAAAGCAAAGTGCAATGCACGAGTACATTGAAGCCTAGCTACCCTGATTGGTGTGCAGGACTTGGCCAATCCTATCAGCACTATCAGCATTACCAATACCTAACAACATTGAAATATATTTTATCATCAATTTTCTTTCAGCACTCACTTGATTCTTTTGGGAGCAGTTTGCATGTAATTTTAGCTTTAATACACACATCACAGATGAATTTATTTCTAGCCTGTGAGAGCTCAAGGCCGTAAACCATGCCACAAACTATCAGATGCTTAAGGGCTTTGTAAGATATATGCCCTAGCTTGTGGTTTGTCTTGATGGCGGTCAGGCATCACTGAGTGGAATGTTGGGTTGACTGATTGTCCAATCTATATAGGCCATGTATAGGGAATAGCATGGGTTTGGCCAACCCACATGGGTCACCGGGTTGGGTTCCCTTGGGTGCAGGTGTGGGTCAAGCCCAGAGCACCCGTGACCTGGCCCAACCCAGCACATCAACCATGTATGCATGCATGTGCATGCATACAACACCCAACCAGGCACTCACTCCTGTCGTATGTGTGCACATATGACACACATGCACAATATGACACACATGTGCTGCACATGCATATGACATGCATATGCCACACATGCATATGACATGCATATGCCACACATGCATATGACATGCATATGCCACACATGCATATGACATGCATATGCCACACATGCATATGACACACATGCCCCGCAAGTGCATATGACATGCATGCACCGCACGCACATATGACACACATTCACCACACATGTATGACATGCACATGCTGACACCAACAAGCCGTACATACACACGTACAATGCATTCGTGTTGGCATGTTTGTGTCAGCACGTGCATGTACAGTGTGTTCACATGTGTGCATACAACATGTCCATGTCGGCATGTTTGAGTTGGCATGTTGTTATATCCGAGATATAACCCTGACATCTCGGATGCCTGACATCGGGCGCTACGAAGAAACACCCTCTGAATCAAGTCCGAGCCGGTCTCGTCACCTCCGAGTCCAAACAGCGTCGTTAGCCTCGGACCTCGGACATCTTCCTCCTTCGTCGAACAATAAGTCTTATTGTAACACCAATGTATATTTCTCTTGTACTCCGTTTTTGTTCATCTTATTGTTCTCTTGATCATTCCTAATTAGTTACAATAAGGATCGCATGTATAAATACCTCCAGACTTCTGTACTATACTTTAGTTCGAATATCGACTTGTATTCCCACTCACTCTTGAACTCCGAAAACTTGTCTTCTCCGAACCTCCGAAAATAAAGGACTGACGATCAAGGAGGGCGCAACATTAAAGTTGAAGCCAAGTCCTTACGACTCCGAACACACGACTCGGACCGACTTACGTCAGCTCGGACCTGACGAGAACTCGGACGCTAACAGTATATTCGAACTAACACTCCTGATCGTCTATGAGACGCAGCGAACGAATCAGAGCCATTCAAAGACTTACGGAAGCTTCGGTACGCCGCGCATCCCTAACCCCAAACTTATCTACCGCAGAACCCGATGTCCATACGCCACCAAACCCCCCACCAGCCCCAGACCCACCATCCAAACACTCGTCAAACCCCCTCCTAGACAACCCAATGCCACCCTCGGACGAAGCTCCTGGTGAAGCCAACTTGGCAGAAGCCATCACCATGTTAGCCAAACATCTGTCCGGCTCGAAGAAATCATCAGCTCGGACCAAGATTCAAGACCCCGACCCCTTCGATGGCTCCGACGCCAAGAAGCTACAACCGTTCCTGGTGCAGTGCACCTTAAACTTTCGAGACCGCCCTGACGCCTTTGACTCTGACAGTGCCAAAGTAACTTATGTACTATCGTACCTAACGGGCACTGCCTTGGATTACTTCGAACCCGGTCTCTCCTCCAAAGAAGACCCCTACTGGCTTTACGATTATCAGGAATTCGTCTCCGAACTCAAAGCCAACTTCGGCCCCCACGATCCTGAAGGAGAGGCCGAAGCCGAGCTCGAAGCCCTCCGAATGCGCGACAACCAACGCATCACAAAGTACGTGGTGGAATTCAACAGGCTCGCCGTTCGCGTTCAGTGGAGAGACTCCGCACTCTGTCGTCAATACTACAACGGCCTACCCAACAGAATCAAAGACGAAATCGCCCGCGTAGGAAAGCCCGACTCCCTACTACAACTACGACGACTGTCTCAGTCGATCGACTCCCATTACTGGGAAAGGCGCTCCGAAATGTCTCGGGAAGCCTCCACGTCCAAAGTCCCTGAACGTCCGTACAACAGGAACAGGGCACCAACAGCTCCGATCGCAAGTACAAGCACCAGACCTCTGAACCCCAGCCAGACCCCGAATAAGCCGACTCCGGACATGAGCACGAAACTCGGCAAAGACGGCAAACTCATGCCTCAAGAACGACAACGCCGTTTCGAGCACAACCTCTGCCTGTTCTGTAGAAGAACCGGTCATGTAGCAAAGGAATGTCCCAAGTCAACCTCCGCCGCCACCAAAGGACGTGCAACTACTATCGTAGAAGGCCCGACCGAGGCAACGATCTCCGAAGTAGAAGATACCTCGGAGTCAAAAAATCTCTAAGCAGCCCTTCGACTCCAGCATCAGTTAGGGGCTGCGCTGAACCCAATGATGCACCAATGGAGATGAGACTCAACGCATCCGCTCTTTCCAGTCCGAACTCCTTGACCATCCGTCTCCACCTTGAAACCACGTATATTGACACTCTAATAGACTCAGGATCAACTCATTGTTTCCTGGACTCCGACTATGCTGTAAAGCATCAACTCCGAACCTACGACATCACTCCGATTCCGCTCCGACTCTTCGACGGCTCCTCCAACTCTGTAATTCGAAAAGCCATCGACCTCCGCGTTTGCTTCCCAACAGGGGAGAAACACACCATCACGTTTTACGTAACTCCGTTGGATTCTAGTTGCTCGGCAGTCCTCGGACACAACTGGCTCACCCGCTACAATCTGTTGATTGACTGGGTACTGGGCAGTATATCGTTCGGCTCTCCAACCACAACTAATCTCCAGGTACCATCCGAGCCAGCAGCTACGACTCCGCGCTCATCCGAAACTCCGTCCCCTCCGAAACCACAGCTCGTGGCACCAAAGGTTGCCCTAGTCAACGCAGCAGCTTTTGCCCGAATATCAAGAATGGAAGGCACGCAAACCTTCCAACTCTTCCTCTCCGACCGCCAAGACTCCGAAGAAGGTCCGATAGACCTGAGCAACGTTCCGAGCGAGTACCACGAGTTCAAAGACGTTTTCAGCAAAACTCGGGCAAACACGTTGGCCCCTCACCGACCCTACGACCTCAAGATCGAACTGGAGGAAGGCACATCACCCCCATTTGGTCCGATCTATTCTCTCTCCAAAAGTGAACTAGAGTCCCTCCGAGAGTTTTTAGATGAGAACATATCCACAGGGTTTATATGACCCTCACGCTCCCCTGGGGGCACTCCAGTTCTCTTCGCCCGAAAGAAAGATGGATCACTACGCTTATGCGTCGACTTTCGTGGACTAAACAAGATAATGAAGAAGGATCGCTACCCACTCCCCCGAATCTCCGACCTCCTGGATAGTCCCCGAAAGGCCCGAATATTCACCAAAATAGATCTCCAACATGCGTACCACCTGGTACGCATCCGAGAAGGCGACAAATGGAAGACCACCTTCCGCACGCGCTATGGATCTTTCAAATGGAGTGTGATGCCGTTCGGACTCACCAACTCCCCGGCCGCCTTCCAGCGATTCATGAACGACATCTTCTCCGACCTCTTAGATCTGTCCATACTAGTATATCTGGATGACATCTTGATCTACTCCGACAATCTAGAAGAGCATAGAAACCACGTCAAGGAAGTCCTCTGACGCCTCCGAGCAAACCACTTATATGCCCGGGCAGACAAGTGCTTCTTCCACACCGACACCGTGGAGTATCTCGGATACATTCTCTCTCCGAAGGGCCTGACCATGGCCGACGACAAAGTCAAAGTCATCCAGGAATGGCCCGAACCCCGAAAAATCAAAGACATTCAGTCTTTCCTCGGATTTGCCAACTTTTACCGACGCTTCATCTTCAACTACTCCAACATCACAGTACCTGTCAGGAGCCGGATACTGACGGACTTCGGTACTGCCGAAGGGTGTTGTCAAAAGGTC
>QLPG01011751.1:10908-23011 GCA_003314385.1 Gomphus sp. MG54 | reverse complement strand
GGACCTCTATGCTAACCCAGATAGCCCTTTTGGAAGTACTAGCTAAGTGCCTGACATGCGGACTTAACAATCAGATCCATCAAAGGTGTCTGAAAACTTGGCCCAGGGACAGGTAGTTCTCAGGGGATGGAGGTGCAGCAGGCAGATGCCTGGGTAATTGTCTGTAGGGCTTGCAAATGCGTGATTGGTCTCAAGCCCATGACGATCAGGAGTGTGAGTACGAATATACTGTTAATTCTGCATGTCAGGCACTTAGCTAGTACTTCCAAAAGGGCTATCTGGGTTAGCATAGAGGTCCATGAAGGGGCCGAAGGCCGAGAATGGAAGTCGGGGGTAGACTACGGTCAGAGATGGAAGTGCCGGGAACTTAGGGTCGGTTGCGGATTAGTTCAATCTGGTCACTAAGGTGTTCGAGGTCGAAGGGACTTGGCTTCAACTTATGTGTTGTGCCCTCCTCGATCGTCTGTCCCTAATTTCGGAAAGGAGATGGGAGTGTACTGGAAATGAATCAGAAACTAGAGGGTAGACTAAGTTGATATTTGTACTGGCGAACAGTCCAGTTGACTGGGAGACTATATACATGCGACTATCCTTGTACTATCTTTGCCGGTCATAAAACAAGGAGAAAGGGAGTACAAGGGGTCAATATAAAGAGAAAACAAGGGAGTGAGGTACATGATGGTCCTGCATGTCGGTTATCAAAGAATTGAGTCCTCGGTCAGGAATGGACTCGGGGACGGTGTCTCGGTCATGATGGACATGGAAACGCGGTGTCTCGGACGGACGTGTTAGGGACAGGAACCATGGAAAACAATCCTTTGTCCTTTTGGTCGGAAAGGTCTTGGAACAGAGGCAGGTGGTTGTGGGGGTTAGTATGGGTTTGTTGAAAGCATGGGCTATAACACTGATTCAACAAAATTACAAGCCTTTCTTGTATAGTACAGCTTGAATTTCCATGATTGCCCTGATGCTTTTAACTCTAACAGTGCCAAGGTAACTTATATACTGTTGTACCTGACTGGTACCACCCTAGACTGGTTCAAACTAGCCCTCACCTCCCCTGACAAGCCAGACTGGCTCTATGACTATGACAAGTTTATTGCTGAACTCAAAACCAACTTTGGCCCCCACAACCCAGAAGGAGAGGCCAAAGCAGACTTCGAGAACCTCTGCATATGAAATAACCAGCGCATCATGAAATATATAGTCAAATTCAACTGACTCACCACCTGCATCTACTAGGGTAATACCACACTCTATTGCCAGTTCTACAATAGGCTCCCTGGCAAAATTAAGGACAAGATTTTCAGAGTAGGAAAACCCCACTCCCTACTCCAACTTTGCCCCTGTCCTAGTCCATTGACACCCATTATTGGGAATGTCGATTGGAAGTCAGTAGGGAATTCCCCTCAACCCAGAATTTCAACCACCCCTATGACAGAGGAAAGGCTCCCACGAATCTATACCCAGCCCCTAACATGGGCAATAAGATGGCCAATTCTGGCCAACCCATGACCCTGTCTAGTGATAGCAAGACTACAATGGATCTATCATCCAAACTTGGAAAAGATGGAAAACTTACACTATAGGAACAACAACACTACTTTGAATAAAACCTCTGCTTTTTCTGTGGCAGACCGGGCCACACAGCTAAGGAATGCCCAAGATATGCCACTACAGTCACCAAGGGACATGCAGCCTCCATAATAGAGGAAATCAAGGAGGAATCCAAAGCAACAGATGCTTTGAAATCCAAAGAATAGAAGCCCAGGCCCCCAACTCCAGTGCCAGGTGTTTGCATTGGACACTAATGTCACTAATAGAGTAAAAATCAAACAACACATCCACTCTCTCAAGAAACCCGCACATCTCTGAACTCTGCCAAGACCCATGACTTTACAATCATGATTCTAATGTCTGCCTTACACCTGTGAACAACCATCAAAAATTTGACCTGTTTCCTTGGAAACACCTCCAACCTTCTGAAAATCCATCAGATTCTAGTTGCCTGGCTATCCTTGGATGCCATTCTCACCTGCTATGATCTGTTGATCTACAGGGCATTGAGTAATACTTCATTCAGATTTTCCATTCCAACCGATTCTTGATACCACTGAGCCCGTAGTTTCTACTCAGTGCTCAATCTGACCCTCCAAAAAACTCTACTCAGGGAACCCTGACCAACGCAGACCCCCTATCTGTTATGGCTTATGCCCCCAGTAAACCCATTTAATTCCTGCCAACTGTCTGCACCCTTTCTGGGACTTTTCCAACCATAAAACCTGGAACAACTGCCTTCCCATGATTCCATCACAACAATCTAAAGTCTCCATAATTCTGACCTCCCTGTGATTCCATAGCCAAGGTCCTTCAATAGGTGACACACAAGATCATACATACCTTACTCCCTTGTTCTCTCTTTTCTATAGACCCCTTGTATTCCCTTCTCCCCCTTGTCTTTTAATTGGCAAGTAGATAATACAAGGAGTAGTTACATGTATATAACTCCCAGTTGACTGGACTATTAGCCAGTATGAATATCAACTTAATTTGTGTCCTAGTTCTGATTCAGTTCCAGCACTTTTCTGACTTAGCCCTTTCACCTTTCTGACTTTCTAACTTTCTGAAATTAGGAACAGACAATCGAAGAGGGTGTAACTTATAAGTTGAAGCCAAGTCCCTCTGACTTTGAACACCTGAATGACTAGTCGTACCAACTTAATACCACAATTAACCTTCATTAAGTCCCTGGCACTTCCTGTCTGCTTCCTGCCCTTTCTGTCCCCATCCCTGACTCTAACCCATGACCCTTATGGCTCCAGAATTTCAACCCCCTCCATAGAACCCTTTGGAAACCCACGGAACCCTTCCAGAAGTATTTCTTAAGTACCTGACATGTGGATTTAACACTACCATCCCTTAGACAAATGATATAATCTGTAGATTTTTCTAGAACCTGTTGATACATTATTAGATACCTACTGCTAAACCATTGACATGGATTAAACTGTGGGTTTTTGAGAATTGCAGGACATCTTCTGAATTCCTGTAGGCTTCAGCACTGTCCAGAGGACAAACCTGTGAATCTGCCACCATGAATACATGACTCTGACCACGAGAACAACCTAGTTAGACAATGGGATGTCTATCCTAAAGAGGGGGAAAGCAACCAACAAACCAAACCCACATCAACTTAGAAAACAGTCAAAGGTACTTAATCCAACTTTGGACACTTCCAACACACCCTCAGAAAAAAACCCACCAACTAGGACATATATGACACTCACAACTCTGGAACAAAACAAACAATAAACAATTTCATTTCTTAACAAACCACATAGGATGCTCCAAATTCTGATCAGACTCAGCAGGATTGGGCTGATTGAACAGATCCTTATACTGCTTCAGCCCTGGAGTGTCAAGCCTACAATACCAAGCTCTGCTTCACTTGGTAGGACCGACCAAACAACCCTTATCGTTAATCCCACATGCCAGTGATAATTCATTCCTCACTAGTACATGGTCTCGGCTCAGTACATTTAGTTCATTATTTGGTTCACTTTCCCTACCCCACTCCTATTCTTTATTATTCTTTTATTCCCCATCCTTCCCTTTGCCTGTTTACCTTTGGGACATTCACTATTTATTTATTACTCGGTCACAGCCCTATTGTTTTATATTTGGCCACCCTCTATTGTTCTATTTTCCCTCACACTCCTACTCGTTTATTACCGGTCATATCTCATTGTCTTATTCTCATTTATATCTTATTATTCTATTCTGGATTGCTGTGGACAATACTTCCACATGATCTCCATACCTTATACTTTTTTCCATGTCTTATGCCACCCTTATTCCACATTCCACATCTTAGCCTATATAAGTAGTGAATGCATGTACATAGTTTCTCAGTCTGAGTATCAACTAGGTTTATGCCTTCCTTGTCATTTGGCACATTTGGCCAAGGTCTCTTCCATCCATCCCCATCTGTTCTTGATCATTTACCCTATATATGCACATCAAATGCCCTTATGACTCTTCTTCATTCTTCTCAGCTAGAGGCCAACACCTTTAGTAGATGGCGGGACGTCTACCTAAAAGGGGGGGGGGGGGTGACAACTAGCTAGATATACTTTGAACTACATAATCTCCCCTTCCAAAGACATCCCTCTCCCCCAAAACCCCTCCGTTCACCACTCCCTGTCCCATCCTTTACTTTCTCTGTTCCCTCAGTCCTACCTCCACAATCATCCTGACACTCCACTCATGACCTTATGACTACTCTTACTTCCAAATACACCCCCTCATTCCATCCATCACCTGCTCTCCCCTCCTGTTTTACCACAGCTGGGAAGACCAAACTTCTTGGCCTGCCCCACTTCCTTTTTTTCTCCTCACATACATTTTATTTTCTTATTCTTCTTCAAAAAAAAATTATATTTTAATCTATTTCAATAATCTCAGTATCCTGATCATCCTCATCCTCATCTGCCCTCTACTTCCCCTTCCCTTTACTCTTACCCAACTCTCCATCATTCAACTGATTCTCCCTTCCTCCTGACTCCCCTGCTTCTCCTGAACCTCCTGAATGCCCTTCTAGTATGAGGAACACCATGTCCTCTAACCGACAGATCCTTCTGAAAAGTTCTTTTAACAACTCCTCTGTCCCCCTCCTTTCTGACACCCCGACCTGTGGTACTCCTACAGGGGTCCCCTTGCTTGGCTGCATGACACGGGCCCACCTCGACCTCTTTTTCAGCAGTTTATCCACCTCCTTATCACCTTCCTTGCTCTCCAGCTCCATCTCTCCCCCATCCTCATCTCAAATAACTGGGCAGCTCTTAGCCCAGGATACCCAGGGTGCAGCTAAACTGCACCCAACTCTGCAGGATTGGCATGCTCTGCAGGCGACGGCCCCTATAGATCGTAATTTACAGTCATCCTCTTACCTCTTGCAATTCCCGCAAGGTGGATGAAGTGATGGCGACCACTCCTGGGTTGGCTTGTCTTTGAACTATGAAAACACATCAGTAATAAACACATGAACAACCCACTACCACTCACCTGGGCCCCTTTGCCACATCCCCTCTTACTTGGCCTCTTACTCGGCCCCACTTCTGCACTCCTACCCCTCTTCTGCTCTGGAACCTTCGGGATTCCTGAGGTTCCAGGGACTTCTGTCTGTTCAGCCATTTTGGCCCCTTGGTTTTTGGCCTTTTGGCCATTTTCTGCTTTGTCCACGGTCATTTGATTTTCCACTACCAGGTTCCTGGTAGCAGTCATTTTGTTCAGTCCCAGGGATGCTACCCCCACCAAAACAATCTTCCTATCCACCCCCTTCATACCCTTGGCGGACTTTTGTGTTGCCCTCTCTGCCTCTTCCTTCTTCTCCCGATCGTACTAATGAATGATCCATCCCTCTTCGAGCTTCTGTACTTTGTTTTTGGCCTCGGCACTCATTCTCTCCAAGTTGCTGGTTTCTGATGGAAGAGGTGATGTGGTTGGCTGATGGGAAACCTAGGAGCTTCCCAAAAAACCTGCAATGTTACGTTTAGGTGTCCCAAACTTTAATTTTAATTTCCAGCTTCATGGGTCTAGCCGCTAGGGGGAGGATACTGTCAAGTACATGTACTGAGACCCAGTAATTTGGCAGTGCTAACCGAGCAGTCATCCTATATCCATGCACAAGTGTCCATGCTGTATACACATCACTTGGTATGCCGGTCTTGGCTTGGCACATCCACCACCTACATTCCTTATCTATTACCCCTCACATACTCCATGCAACTCACCATCCATTAATCCCATCACACCTACTCCTCATTCCTCAATCCGCCTCATCTCGGGACTTCCTGTCCTTGTTTTATCTTCAGTTGCAACCATTGTTTTCTAGTCAGGTACTCCCTATTGTCCTATCCTTGGTCACATTTCTATTATTCTATCTTTTATTGTTCTATTTCCGTTTGCATTCCTCCATTCTAATTTTACTCATTGTGGACAATACTCCCACATGCTCTGCATACCTTATTGTCCCACATTCCTTATTCTACGTGTCGCTTCTTAAACCTATATAAGTAGGGCATGCATGTACATATTTCCTCATTCTGGGTATTGACTAGGCTTAGGCCCTTCTACCTTCTCCTCCTCTGTTAAGTCCTCTATTTAGGCTGGCATCATCAGCATCCTCCTGAGTACCCGTCTGTTGCAAATCAGTGGCATGCACAGCAAGTAGGGTGCAATGCACGAGTACGTTGAAGCCAACACCACTACTCCTGTCCTGTAGGACTTGGCCATTGTCTGTCCGACATTTGGGCACTCCCAAAGCTTGTTAGTTTCCAAGGCCTTGACAAAAGGGGTAGAACTAAGTCAGAACTTGGGATGCAATTAAGTCAATATTCATACTGGCGAATAGTCCAGTTGACGGGGAGTTATATACACGTAGCTATTCCTTGTATTATCTACCATCCAGTCAAAAGACAAGGGGAGGAGGAAATACAAGAGGTCAATAGAAAAGTAAGAACAAGGGAGTGAGGTATGTGGTGATCTTGTGAGTCACTTATTAAGAGAGCAGAACCTTGGTTATAGAATTGTAGGAAGGTGGTTGAGGGCCCTGTTCCAGATTTTGTGGTCGGAAAACTCCCAGAAAGGGTGCAGGTGGTTGTAGATACTAAAATGGTTTTATTGGGGGGCACCAGCCATAACACTTTTACTGAAATTTGCATAGGATTGGCAAATTGCCCCTGCCCTATACACACCTTCAAAATGAATGCACTCTTTATAAAGGGACTGGTCTCTACATTATCTGGTTCATTCCTTGTTCAGATGAACCCATCACCTCCTTGACACTCTTGCTTGCCTACCATCATCCCTTCCTCAGCCAAACTAGGATCTTGCCAAAGCAAGTCCTGTCAATAAATGGCACAGTCATGAATTACTGGAACTCAAAATTATTGAATTATAAGAAAGTGTCAAAAATGTCCAGCTTCAAGTTAAAGTCTGAGATATGCAAATTGAGGAGGAGCAGGCACAACTTGTCCTACAGAATCTTCATCTATGAGAGTTAACAAGTGCCCTCAATAAATGTGAGAATGAGCAAAAAAAATAACCATTCACTGCTTTTTGATGGAAAAGCTCCAGTCTTGTCTTCAAGTGCTTTCAGGCAAAAGATAGCAAAGCAGAGCAAGTGGAGGGAGGGAGAGGCCAGAGAAAGGGCTAAAAGGCTGATGAAAGGGCATCAAGAAAGGGTGCACTGGTGGCTTTAGAAGATCAGTGGGTAGTGATAAAAGCAAACCATGAGAGGAATCTTGCCATTTGGGAAGAAGAGTGTCAACATTTGGTAACAGATGGTGTTCCAAAGCAATCATGGCCAAAAAAAAAACCCACAAGAGGTTGCAAACCAAAGCTCCCCCCAACATTGAATGAAGATTATGTTGAAAATAAGCCAAATGAAGAAGAATGTGATGAAGAAATGGATGACCAATCACAACAAAAGCTTTTTTGTCCCCATATTAAAGAGCAAAAATATTGTTGACTCATTTCTTAGCTGTAATATTTATTTTTTAAATTTAATCTACAAGATTTTGAGCTAAAATTGAGCTTGACTGAAATCTGTATCAAGGAAGTCTATTACACTGTATATATTACTAAAAATAGCACAAGTTTCTACCTAAAATTCCCAGGCAAGTAGACACAGGGCATTTTGTATCTTCTCCTCGTTCCATTGCCACAATCATTCTTAAGCAGGACCTGTGAGTAACATGTAGATTCCTTCAGTAACAAAACCAATGATCATCCTCATCATTTTTCAAAGCCTTACATGGACGATAGTCGAAGTTACCAGCTCCTGCCCACCGAGCTCATCCGAATGATCGTTGAAATGGCCGTCAATGACACGGAAACCGCCTGCAATCTTCGATCCTCGACCAAGGAATTGAATCGTTGGGTGACCCCCCTTCTCTTTCACAGTCTCCGCATCACCGGATGCAACCTGAACATTATAAGGCGGATCAGAGATGAAACCTTTACTATATGGAAACACGTTCAGAACATCCTTCTGTGCTTCATTGATGATGATCACCCCTTCGAATCCGATGAACGTTTGGGCTACAACTACATTCTGAGTTGGCTGCTCACGCAATGCACGAACATCGAAATCCTTGAAATAAGGACATGTTTGCAGGATGACATGTTCCAGCTCACGCCACTGGTGAATTGTTCCAGACTCCAGTATTTGCGTATTCACGCCCCGTGGGAGTGGTATGTTGATGTTGAGGACATTTTCCCGTGCCTGCCCAACTTGACGCACTTCTATTTCTCGAGACCGGGCGACGAGGAGAGACTAAGGGATTTCCTGCCTTTCCTTCCCAACATAACGCATTTGGGTTTTGGAATCTGTCTCCCCAATCACCGTATGCTTGATGTAATCCAACTCTGCCTCACCCACCCTTCAGTGAAGATAGTATATATGGAATGCTCATCACTCTTCGATTGTGTCGGAGAGTTTGAAGAGCACCGAAAACTGATTCTCGGAATAGAGGACGAACGTCTCTTCGTTGGGTCTGTACTGACCGACTACGAGGGAGTGTCAAACCCTCGGAGCCTTTGGGACCTTGTGAGCGAAAGGTGTAGAGACTGGAGGAAGAGTTGATTAAACCTCGATGCCACGAACTGACGAAGGCTCAGAGAAATGTTGGGAACAAACTACATTCTTCACTGAATGACATAGACGGGATCCCCGGAACGAGGAATAATGCACCTGTGGATTGGGACACCTCTGGAGTGGGATTTATGCCACATGCTCCGAATTTGATTCGGGGTGTATATCACTTGACCCTGGCTCTAATTGCAACTCTTTTATATCTCCTTCACCTTCGAGTCCTTTTTTCACACATTACACCTTACAAGCCTATTACTCTGTCGAAATGCATCACTGTCTTCAGGCACGCTACCATGCCCAATCCCCTAAACTCATGTTTTCCTTCCTGCATCCAAATATGCTGTGTAATTTTGAGATGCTCCTGTGTTTTACGGGGATGCAAGCCGCAAGTTCGTGAGTGTATATTCACTCTTTGTTGCTGTTTACGGCTTTTCCATGCTTTGCTACCCTCCTCTCCCGTCTCACCATCCGTGAAAGGTTTATCGCCATTATCCTCAATCTCATTGACTCCCTCCATACCACTGCGTTATATTTTACCACCACGTTATCTGCTACCCCCGTCTCTGCTCCCCCTCTGCTATATTGGCCATACCATCATATTTATTCGTCCTGGCCTTCCACTCACTCCGCCTCTTATTGACTTCAACAGATCCACATTGATGTGGACAAGAGGAGTAACTATTAAACCTGCCTGTTCCGCTCCATTTGAATATTTATATTTACTAAACCTTGTGGATCTGTGAGTTGCAGTGAGAAATTTGATTAGTCTATTGAATGTGTACTCGCTTATACAATTTGCTAGCTCAAAAGAAGTACTTGACGATCCATCCAAGCACAAAAGTAATTGAGAAAATGCAGCCTCACTCACTGATTAGTCCTCCATGGTTAGTTAACGATTCATCAAATAATTTTTTTTCCAAGGCGATCCTAGCAAACTTGAATTCATCCACCGTAGTATAACTGAAAATCCTCTTATATCACATTATTAAACCATCTATCATTAGATATCCAAGACATGGTTTTTTATTTTTATTTATTTTATATCGTCTTTTGAGATGAGTGATACGTATCAAGTGTGCGATATATATATGTGAGTACTTTCTTCGGCCATTATCTATCTCTGCTCTTGTTCGTTGGGCTGATCCCTGAGCGGGTCGGTGCTTATTCTAAGCGAGGTGGCGTTGTCCTGCCTCGGCGTGAGGGTGACTGTGCGGTTGTCGGACGCCACCGTGTGTCTGCCTGCTCTCCTCATCTTCTTTGCCTGTGGTTAGTCGAGATGTGTACAGCGCGGATGGGCCGCACATCCTTGAAAGGCGATAGAGAGCCAATCAGCTAGTCGACAAATACAGGATAGTCGATAATCTCCAAACGCAATTCGGAAAGCCGTTTTTTATGCCCAGATCGAGCCTATATTGGTCTTTTCTCATCCTTTGCTGCCAGAGCCCCATGTATCTGGCTGGAACCGTTGTTTCATAAAGAGAGACCACCCGTTCCTTGAATGATATATAGCAAGCTCCTAAACTTCGTCATGTTGCCAAAGGCAGCAAATGTGATTTTGGCAAACCTCTTCGAAAGCGATTGGAATACGCAGCAAAGGTAGAGAGCGGAAGGATGACCCATGGCGACTGATACACTTCGATGAGGTATTGGGCTTTCACCATCGATTAGAACTGGAGTTTAAGCAGATAATGTTATAATACTAACTTCATCTACTTACAAGTTCATCCAAAAAGAAGTGGCACGTCATCTAAAGAACCCTGCTATTGATACGAACAACCTTCTACTGCCATTCAGTCCTGGATCGGAACGGTTTCGATGATGGAAGCATTTTATACCGACCATGACGGATCGCGGAAGTTTGTCCACATATCGGAGTACTATTGTTGTCGGTACGCGAATAGAACCCGCTTGAGCTTTACCACCACCACCACGCGGACCATCCATGCCACCCATGACCGACGGTTTGCTTAGATGTTCTGTCAAGCTGATGCCTGGCAGTCGCACACATACACATTACGACGCGAGTAACGCTACATCGTTCTGATGATCCTTCCACGCCGACTCTTCGCGATATCGACATTTGTGCAGGATAGGGCCAAATGAGCAGTCGAGCCTTGGTTCGAAAAGAAGGATGGGAGGGTTAGAGCGGTTCATTGGCCTAGTTTCGCATATCCCTTGTCCCAGCCTGGTGGTTGTCATACCTGCGCACCTTGAATCATGCCTGTGCCCAAGTTAACTGGGGCGGCGGTTAAGGTTAGATAGGATATGAACCACAGACTGAACCAAGAGGCGATGCGTTGGGCAACGCGTGGACTGAGGAGTTCTCTAACCAAGTCCTGAACTCTGGCTGGGTCGACCACGATCCGCCCCATTATCTTGTCGTGTCATTAAAGCAGGCAGGCATGCTACCCCTGATGATTTCATGCACCTCATTGTGCCATCGCATACTCGGCGACATATATAATCGAAGCCAGGCATTAATTTAACTTCACCAGAGTCACGATGGAGGTGACCCTGGTGAGTTATCTTCATGTCTGCTCGTTCTGCTGTTCCTCTTGCGAATCGACGTGTAGGCTGAGCTAGCTTGACGTTGACCCAACCAGAAACCGGGTCCCAGTCTTCAAGTTGTTTCATTCAGGACCGTCCCACTATATCTGATTAGACCAGGCATATCCCCAAAGGTAGTGCCGGAAACCTACCTTACACGAACCTTGAATCAAATTTGTATGGCTTCTACACATGGGATGGCACAGGTGAGTTCAAGTGCTGCTCACACTAGATATCCGTTTCTTCAAAGTTCTGGCCGATCGACCAAGTTATTTCCGTGCGTATATCATTAACACAAACACTCTTACCTATAAAATTACCGATCCTTGTCGTGCAGGCAAACTCGGGCACCAGCTCAAATGGCGTTGGATGTTGCCACGATATCCTGCTATCAATGATATAAATGACACTGTAAGAGTGCCTACGGTAGCGCCACGTAAACAACAGGTACTCCGTGTTTGCATAATCAACCTGGCCACCCAGTTGTCAATCCACATGCCGTATACCATTTATAATGCAGACTGAAAACGTCGGTTGGTACAGCTCCAGATGCACCGCAGTCATCTCGGACAAGTCGTTAATAGCCGATAAAAAGGAGAGACCTTCCAAGGGCAGCAAGAGAGCGAGAGTGTGGTTCTTTCAAACGAACGAATCCTGCCCAACTGTCGGTGTAGATGTCGATGATCAATGATCGCTTGTCCGAACTGAATGCCTATTAGTTTTCAAAAAGCGTGTCATGGTATCACCAATCTCACCGTCAGCTCCCCCTTAATCAAGTGCACCCTCTGGCTCTAACAAGTGATTCCAACCAAGAACAAGTTGAACTTTCCCTCAATGTGGTGTCCATCCATCAAGTCTCTGAATCGGAGAGAGGCCAGACGCGGAGCGTTTTTTTTTTTT
>QLPG01011751.1:0-10890 GCA_003314385.1 Gomphus sp. MG54 | reverse complement strand
TTTTTTTTTTTTTGTACGGTGGAACAGTCAAAAGGCCATGAAGGTGGTGTTGTCGGAGTCGAAGTCAACCGAAGGTAGGAGTTGACTTTTAGTCCCGTTGCCCCATACCCAATAAGGACTACATGTATGTCCCCTGACGTTACAATGCGTTGCATTAGGTGAGGTAGAGAAGAATTTCAGCAGACATTTGAAGCGAAACCCTTCACCTACACGTGACTTGGAACTCTTACGATTTTTTTTTTAAATTTCCCACTCCCGCGCGATTTCCGCCATTCCCCCTTCGTCACGTCCCCTTGTCCTCTCGCTCCAATTGACCACCGGCACGATATTAGGATTCATTCCAACATCGTTACTCTATGTCTCTCTTCCAGGTGCTAGTATCATGACTCCCGCACCGTACTTGAAATGAATAGTGAGTGATCTTTGCTGGCAAATAGGCAATTGACAAACTGACAGCGGAAGTTGTTCGATATCCCTTTGACCTGACATTGGGATTTTACAGCCATGCAACCACCGGGAAAAATGCACAGTATGATGCAAGCTGAAGTTACTATCTATTCACGACTAAGCCTATGCCAAGCATGGATCAGCAATAGTATCATAGGTCGTGTATTCGCATAAAGGCGGGGAAACATCCTAGCGCACTTCCTAGTGCTAGTGCTTGCAGACCTTGACCTCAAGGGGACTGTCTCAGATGAAGTGCCTGCCCCAAACCCACCATGCTAGAGGTCGTAATCTATTCAGGACTCGCGTCGTAGGAGGTCAAGTCACATTTACATCAAAGGACAGTCGGACCAGTCAATTCAGAAACACTCTTTCTTCCACTGCAACGGCTACCTAAGGTGAACGCCATGCCCCAAACCCATCATCCTAGAGGTCATAGTTTATACAAGACTCGCGTCGTAGGAGATTTGTGAATGGACTATTAGGATAGTCAATTTGGAAACACTTCTTTGACTGCAAGGGGACTGTCCTACCTCTAAATCCATCATCCTAGAGGCCGTAGTCTATCCAGACCTCGCATTGTAGGAGATCGAGTTGCAATTACAAGAAAGGACGGTTGGGTTAGTCAATTTGGCAACTTGCATGACTCATCCGAATGAACTAGCATGTCTGATGCAGTTGTATGCATCATCTCTGATATCTGTTCACATCAAGCGACAACCTTAGGAAAAAAGATCCCTATCAGCTGAAAGTCGCTCTACAGAATCCAAGATAAGTCCCGACGCCTGAGGCTATGAGGAATTTTCGTCTGCCTCAGCCGCCGATTTATTCAACTTGACGATTGCATATGACAGATTGGTGAATTCCCCACATTCTCCCTGAACACATGGTCGTTGAATTATACCGCAAATATTGCTATCCCCTTCTTCCTGCCATAGCAGTAGGGTCGGAAGCTTCACGAAAGAATTCAGAGGATCAAGTAATCAATCGCCAATGGCATGATTTGGCTGATTCATCTATATTGTATCCACTTATTGGGTCAACCATTCGAATCATTTCGAATGGGTATCCCCAAGACGAGCGCTCCCGCCTTTTATTCACTCTGAGAGTTCTCGCAGCGATTCACTGGTCGAAAGTGAAGGTGTCCGTCAAATAAATACAAGGATAGGACAAGAATGAATTATTGAAGTTGGGCCTTCTGTTCTCCCGGAAAACCATGGTAGATTTCATTTTATGTCCATTCGCTACTTTCAACTCCATACGCCCTCTTATACCACCCTGTCAGTGTCTATGAGAAGTTGGATCTTTCTGGTCATCATGAGGGCAGCACCCAGGAAGACAAGGATGATTCATCCCATCGCATGTTGTTCACGGATGATATTTACGTCCATTTCGTTAAACTATGCTGTGTCGTTGTTGGTGGGTATCCTTATTCAATAATAATGAATCCTGTTCTACAGAGGTAGTTTCATCTATAATCAAGATCAACAGATGTTATTTGTGCTCGCATAAACACGTCGGGATCAAGAATAGAATGATATGCTAATAGAGAATATTGCATGTTTATTGAATTCACGTGCTAACCCGTCGAATGGCCCCTTCTGTGTTCCACTTAGGGTCCTCGCGTCATACACTACATTTGTACACAACTGCAACGTGGAGTCAATCCTTGCTCGGTGATAAGTCATTATGCGATAAGTCATTATGCACGTTGGACTCGTTGACCAACATTGACCTGGAAGTTTGATAAATGATATAACAAGTTCGCTGACTTCAAATGCTATTACAAGTTGTCAATAATATATTATACCCAACGTGGCATTACGATGTAGATGAAGACTTTTATGGTAGCATGGGATTCGTTGTGAAAGCAGTACCCACAGTAACCATTTCAAATTAATGTGAACGAGTAATGCCTCCTAAGGAAAATAATTATTTCACTGCTGACAATGGTGGACTAAGTCTGTAGGTCGGCGCATAATATAGAAAATAAAAGCGATTGAAAACAAGAATTTCTGGTGGACTAGGCCTCAAAGGAAGTTTTGTCGTTTGTACAGCCTGATGTTTCGAGACGTATCCTATGAGACCAAAGGAACATGATGAAGGTATTTTCGATCCCTGATTTCAGCAGTGTGATATAAGGTAGGGGACAAACGGTTTCCGCTAAGGTCACGTGATGTGACAGTCACGGTCACAGGCGCAAAAATTTTCATTGTTGAAATTTTTTTTTGAAAAAAAAAAGTATTCTGCTATAGAAGATGACAGTTTTGTTTGGAAATAATGATTGAGCTACACTATATAATATCAGCTGCCTTGTCTAACTCAGCTAAAATAGTATCTGGCATGTTGCTAGCTTCTTGTGCAAATGATGGATATGACCATTGAGTCATGTGACCTTAGCAGAATATGTCCTCTACCTTATCTGTGGGAATGTCCTTCTATATATAGAATATTTCCTTATATAGGTGGTTATGTCAGTGCAAAAATTTTGTGACCAAAATTTTTTTGACAGTGTCAGACTGCTTAAAACTATAATTATGAATTTTGAGAAGATGTCAAGTACATGTACCAAGACCCCGGTAATTTGGCAGTGCCAACCGAGCAGTCAATGTACAAGTGTCTATGCCACATGCAAGTCACTTAATACACCGGTCTCAGCTCAGCACATCTACCACCCACATTCCTTGTCCTTATCCCTCACATACCCTACACCATTTACCATCACCCCTACCCCTCATTCCTCGATCTGCCTCACCTCAGGACTTCCTGTCTTTGTTTTATCCTCAGCTGCAACCATTGTTTTATAGTTGGGCACTCTCTATTGTCCTATCCTTGGCCACATTCCTATTATCTTATCTTTTATTGTTCTATTCCCATTTGCATTCCTTCATTCTAATTTTACTCATTGTGGACAATACCTACATGCTCTGCATACCTTATTGTTCCACATTCCTTATTCCACATGTCACTTCTTAAACCTATATAAGTAGGGCATGAATGTACATATTTGTCAAGTCCATGTACCGAGACCCATCCGCTGGCAGTGCTGACTGAGCAATCATCCTATATCCACGACCAAGTGCCCACGTCACATGCATAACACTTGGTGTGCCGGTCCCGGCTTGGCACATCCACCATTCACACTCTTCGGTCCGTTTCACCTCGGGACTTCCTGTCCTTGTACTATCCTCAGACACGACCCTATTATTTTATACTTGGCCACTCCCTATTGTCCTATCTTGAATCACGATCCTATTATCTTGTCTTTTATTGTTCTATCCCTGCTTTGCATTCCTTGTTCTAATTTTGTTCGTTGTGAACAATGACCACATGCTCTGCATATCTTGTTGTCTCACATTCCTTATTCCACATGTTGCTTCTTAACCTATATAAGTAGGGCATGGATGTACATACTTCCTCATTCTGGGTATCAACTAGGCTTAGGCCTTTCTACCTTCTTCTCTTCTGTTAAGTCCTCAACTTGGGCCGGCATCCTTAGCATCCCCCCGAGTATCTGTCTGTTGCAAATACAGTGGCATGCATGGCAAGTAGGGTGCAACACACGAGTACGGTGAAGCCAACGCCACTACTCTTGGCCTGCAGGACTTGGCCATAGTCTGCCCAACCTTTCAACAACACCCCTCGGCAGTACCAAGTCCGTCAGTAATCCGACGCTTGATAATATTTCCTCATTCTGGGTATCAACTAGGCTTAGGCCCCTTGTCTCTTCCTTCCTCTGTTAAGTCCTCTACTTGAACCAGCACCTTCGGCATTCCCCGAGTATTCCTTCTGTCTCAAATTGGTGGCATGCATGGCAAGTAGGGCATAACGCGCAAGTAGGTTAAAGCCAAAGCCACTACTTCTGGCCTGCAGGACTTAGCCATTTGCCAAGATTCGGTGATGCCGAGATATCAGTTAAGTCCTGCAAACCGTTTCAGAGCGGCTAGGCTTCAACATGCTCATGTGTTGCACCCTGCTGTTCCATGCATGCCACTAATTTAGATAGTGAGAGGAGCCTCGAGAGGATGCCAAGGGCATTGGCTGGAGCAAAGGACTTCAGAAATAGGAAGCGGACAAAGGGGTGCGAATCAATCAATATTCTGAGTGAGGAACTATCTACATACATCCCACTACTTTTATAGTTAAGAAGCAAGATGTGGAACAAGGTGGCGTAAGGAATGGAGACAATAAGGTATAAGGTAACCATATGGAGGCATTGTCCAGTGATCAGAAATAGAATAAGGAATGTAAGCGGAATTAGAATAATAGAGTATGGCTGAGAATAAGATAATGAAATGGTGGGCAAGCATAGAACAATAGAGGATGGCCCAAGATAAAACAATGGCAGTAGCCAGGACAATGAGTGGCTGTCATGTTATTCGGGGGAAACAGGTTAAGGAGTGGATAGGGGGTGAAGGAACAATGAAGGGGGATGGATGAGAGGAGTGGTCCATACGATGTACTAGGTGTACCGAGCCGAGGCCACGCGGTAGTACGAGATGATGTGGGTAAGGGCCGGTTGGTCGGTATTCCCAAGTGAGTTGGTGCTCAGTGTTACGGGCTTGACACCATTCCCCATCTGACATCTTAGCATTCCCGAAGCCTGACAGAAGATATTTGAAAGTTTTGATATACTACATTTGCAATAGTGATTTTTTTCAAAAAGTAAAACCAAGAGTATGTACATATAGTTCTATGCTATTGATCTGTGGTCTCAGAATCTTTTTTTGTCAATGTTACCAGATCCTTGTGCAAAATGGTAGATGTGACACTTGAGTCACATGACCTTAGTGGAAACTGTTTGTCTGCTACCTTATGAGTAAGCATTGAATGCTGCAGGACCTCAGCAGTACCAGGCATCTAAAGGTACTGATAGCCTTGGTCATAGTTATGTGATGACAAGTGATAATATATATAGGCTGTTGGAGTTGGCGACATGGCAGTGTGACAAACCGTGTCACCCTGGTATTGTTATTATTTGCCAATTCTTTTGTTTCCCTCTTTTGTTTCCCTGTTAAAGATAGGTAAAATATAAGAGTCGTTTGATACACAACAAACACTGAGATTATTCGTTACTAGTCAATCTAATCTAACAGGTTATTGGGCCCTGCCGCTCTCTACTTCAAATAGTACTCACCCTGATGTCCACTGCATTTACCACCACCGACCTCCTCCCCTCCTCAGTCCCAAAGCTCATGCCATCTGGCTTGAACTGGACCGCATTTGCCATGCGTTTCTAGGATGCCATTGAGGCACAAGGCTTATGGGGATATTTTGATGGCACAGCTACTTGTCCTGTTGTCACGACCACATATTGTGCTTGGACATATTCGGCAGTACCAACCAACAGACCCTTACTCATATCATTCCATGGCATATGGTTTTGGTTCGGTACACCCGGTTTATCACCTGGTTCATGATCCTTTTCCCCAACCTCTATTCTTTATCATCCCTGCACTCTTTTTCTTTCCCCCTCACTTGTTTACCCACAGGACATTCACTATTCCCTGCCACTCACTCGCGGCCCTATTGTTATATTCTCGGCCATTCCTTATTGTTCTATTTCTTTCCCACAATCTCACTGCTTATATTTCATTGTCTTACTCTCTCATTATTTTATTCTAATCGCTGTCAACTATACCTCCACATGGTCTTCATACCTTATTCTTTTTTCCATATCTTATGCCACCCTTATTCCACATTCCGCCTCTCAGCCTATATAAGTAGTGGATACATGTACATAGTTCCTCAGTCTGAGTATCAACTAGGTTTATGCCTCTCTACTCTCCTCCTTCTGTTCAGAAGTCCTTACTCAGGCCAACACCCTTGGCATCCACCTGAGTATCTGTTCTTATTACAAGTTAGTAACATGTACTGGAGGCAGGGTGCAATGCACGAGTACGTTGAAGCCAAGCCACCCCAACTGGCCTGCAGGACTTGGCCGGTTCTGACAGCACCATTGGCAGTACCGAGGCCTGACACCTGTTCTCAGCACACCTCCTAAGCTAGATGAGAAGCTTGCACATACCCAGTGGATTAGGGAGGACCGTTCTGCCAAGGCCCTCCTCATGCATCGCATCTCTGACTCGACCCTGATTTGAATTCACGGGAAGAAGTCCCTGAAAGACCGGTGGGACCTCATCACGAAAGAATTCTCTTTGAAAGGTGCTTTCGCACAAGCAGACTTGCGTACCCAATTCATGGAGTCCAAGTGCCCTGACAAAGGCAATGTGTGCAAATTCCTGGATGAGTTACATATAAAGAAGGAGGAGCTGGCCACTTATGGTGTTGTCATTGATGAAAAAGACTACCATTCCACAATTATCAAATCTCTTCCACCTCATCTCTCTGCTTTCACTTCAAACCTCCTTGCTGGTGCAAAATTATACAGCTCCACAAAAACTATTGACCCCGATGAGCTGATCTCACTGGTTTCTGAAGAATATGAGCATCATGTAGTGCAGAGGTTGTGCCGTACTGGTGGCAACATGTCAAAAGGAAATGACAAAGATGAAGCGATATCTGTCTTACCTAAATGGAAAAGCAAACACTCTGAATGAATGCCATGTGGTGGATGCTGGAACTGTGGTGACAAAGGACACTATAAAGACAAGTGTCCCAAACCTGCCAAGATGTCAGCAAATAAAAGTGGTTCCCAGAATAACAGTGGCACCGCAAACATTGCTATTGCATCCAACTGTTACGATGATGAGAAAAGATGTAATTGTAATATATTTAATCTCCCAAAGGTGAGACAATGGCAAGGTTCTGATTGGGGCTTGGCTTCAATGTATTGCATTGCGCCCACTAGACCACACAGTCCCCAACTTCATAAGGGTGAGACAGAACAGAAGTGAACAGAGGAACCTTAGTTAAAATCAAGATTGATTTTCTGACTGAAGACTGAACTATGAGTACAAGATCTTTTATACTACTTTCTAATCTATTAGGAGTCGAATAGATTCCTATAATAGAATGAGAAAGCCGAGGATCGTGAAAAGCGAGAAACAGAAATACTACATCCCAAATAATGATCTCCTCTGTGACATTGTGGAGTGACCTGTCACTTGGATTCCTAATGGAGTTATCCTAAGGAACATAATAGCAGATCAGACATAAAGGACTGAGCAGAATTGCGAACAGATGAAAATGAAATGAAACATAATGAAAGATATTAAATGTAAATGAGGATGGAATAGAATAGCGAGCATATGGGATGTGATGTAAATGAGTGGAGTGAATTGACAGGAGTATGTGATGCCAAGATGGATACATGAGGTGCATATAGTCCATGGGCTGAGGGCATTATGTTGAATAGTGAGCGAGAGCGGAGTTGGGCTGAGTAGGCTGAATTGAATAGTTGGCTTGCCAGTGTACGGTTCCTGACACCGACCTTGAATCTGATATGGCCTTCATGGCAGATGAACATTTTGATTCAGACTTGAACACTGAAAGTACTGGAGATTGCAAAGGAGACTAGTTTTCTGAAGTCAGCGACAATCAAGACAGTGAATATGAGATGGAGCAGTCACCTGAAACTGACAAGAGCGATGGATTTTCACTTGCCAGTGGTAACTCAGACCACCTCGATACTGATCTGAATGATGCACATGCAGTATGTGTCGAAGTTAAAGAAATGCTAGGAAGCTCACCTTGCATTGAGGTCTATGACTCAGGGTGCACTATGCACATCACTCCTTACTGAGACACAGTTCAAAACTATGTCAAGATAACTCCAAGATCGTTCCAAGCTGCAAATAAGCAAAGCTTTAGAGCAGTTGGAATAGGTAAAATGACAATTGACGTATCAAATAATGTCGATGTCTCCAAACTAAAACTCACCGAAGTCTTGTACTCACCTGAAGTCGGCTACACCCTTGTATCGGTTGGACGGCTTGATGATACAGGTTTCAACATGACTTTTGCTGGTGGCAAATGCACCATACGTGAGTGAAACGGCAAATTGATTGGCACAATCCTCAAATCTGGACATAGCCTCTACAGAGTCTCGCATGAGTCTGAGACAGCAAACATAGCTGCAGACATACTGACCTTGGATCAATTCCACCATCGGATGGGCCATATCTCATCTGAAACAGCTAGGAGATTAGTGGCTAAAGGCTTTATGACAGGAGTTAAACTTGAAGACTCACCATCGGGTCCATTCTTCTGTGAGTCTTGCATATATGCAAAGGCTACTCACAAGCCTGTTCTCAAAGTGATCAAAGGCACCCATGCTGCCAAATTTGGCAAAAAGGTTCACAGTGATCTGTGGGGACCTGAACCAGTTGCCACGAAAGGCGGAAAATAATACTATATCACCTTTACTGACGACATGTCCAGGCTAACTCACCTGTACCTGTTGCACACTAAGGACGAGGTTTTTGACGTATACAAAGAATACAAAGTGTGGTGTAATGTACAACTTGATGCTGTCATAAAGACACTTCATTCAGACTGTGGTGGTGAATACCTAGGAAAAGACTTCATATCCTACTTAAAGTCCAAAGGAACTACACAATAACTCACCATTCATGACACACCTCAGCACAATGGAGTGGCTGAACGATGTAACCGCACTATCATTGAACGCATACATGCTTTGTTGCATGCTTGTGGGCTACCAAGGTTCCTGTAGGGTGAAGCAACATGCCATGTGGTGTGGCTGATGAATCATACCTTAACCAGGGCTGTAGATGACAAAACACCTTTCGAGGCCACTTTTGGAAAGAAACCAGACATGCAACATGTCCGTGAATGGGGCAAGAGGGTGTGGGTATGCACTAAAACCAGTGATAAGCTAGGTAGTCGTGTCACAGAAGGTTGCTGGTTAGGGATCGATAAACAGAGCAAAGGTTTCTGGATTTACTGGCCTGACAAGCAGACAGTAACAGTTGAACAAAATGTCTACCTGAATAACAACCTGTCAGCTTCACGTCTTGAGGGGGAGGATTGGGTGTTTACCAAAATGAAAACAGACATACCCTCCATTGCTCCCACTCCATCTGTGCCAATTGTTGAACCCTCACATACCAGCACTAAAGCTATCAGTCTGCCTGAATCCAAACCTGAAGATGCACCTGTCAAACGAGTATGCAAGCCTAGTCAGCATGTCCATGACATCTTAGATGGACATGGAACTTCATCTTACTAATCATCCAACCCCATCATTACTCCTGGAATCCAGCTCCCCACCGCTATAGAGCAAGAAGTGATCCATAAAGGAGAGGGATCAACTGATTGGATGATGATAGTGGAAGGAATTGAAGCAACAAAGCGGTCAAGGCTCTATTATTGTCCTAGTCCATGTTGATGATTGCACTATCGCAGCAACAAATGTACAGCTGATTGGTCATTTCAAGACAAGAATTGCTGAATGAGTAGAGATAACCGACCTTGGAGAGCTACATTGGCTGTTAGGAATTGAAGTAAAACACAATTGAGAACGACATACCATCCATTTCTCCCAGAGATTCTATATAACCTCCATCCTTCATCACTTTAACCTAGACAAATTGAAGCCCTCGTTGACACCTATGTAAACCAGGCTATTGCTGTCCAGCTCCCAAATGCCCAAAACCACTGCTGAATGGGCTCAGATGCAGGACACCCCATATCGCGAGGCGATCGGGTCGTTGATGTACGCCACCTTAGGTACACATCCTGACATAGCATTTGCTGTCCAGAGATTGTCCCGGTACTCAATGAAATTTGGACCTGCACATTGGAATGCTGTCAAGAGAGTTTTCAGCTACTCAAAAGGCACTAAAGAATTGTGGTTGACTTACGACAGACCCAGACAAGATTGACAGGATATGCAGATGTGGATGGGAGTAGGGCCAAAGATAGGAACGCTGTATCTGGATACGTGTTTATCACCAATGGTGGAGCTGTGTCCTGGAGTGCAAAATGTCAGTCAATCATATCCTTATCAACAACGGAGAGTGAATACATAGCTGCTGCACATGCCACGAAGGAAGCCCTCTGGCAATGGTCCCTTATCAAGCAAGTCTTTGACAACAAGTTGTTCCCAATGATGATGTTGTCTGACAACCAGTCAGCCATAGCACTTGCGAAAGATCATCAGCATCATGCACGTATAAAACATATCGACATACATTACCATTTCATCTGCTGGATCATTGAAAAGGGGGCAATTTGTTTGGTCTATTGCCCAACTGATGATATGGTTGCTGACATGCTGACCAAAGTGTTGCCATCTGTGAAAGTGAAACATTTTGCCATTCAACTGGGGCTGAGCACAGTTTGAGGGGGAGTGTTGGAGTTGGTAACATGGCAGTGTGACAAACCGTGTCACCCCAGTATTGTTATTATTTGCTGATTCTTTTGTTTCTCTCTTTTGTTTCCCTGTTAAAGATAGGTAAAATATAAGAGTCGTTTGATACACAACAAACACTGAGATTATTCATTACTAGTCAATACAAT